>JACSYO010000464.1:55000-123732 GCA_016806645.1 Ophiodon elongatus
GAGTCACATCAGCAAACAACTGAAGAAAAGAAGTTAAAGAAAAGAGCAGTTTATTATAATGAATTAGTACCAAAATCAAAACAAAGTATCTGAAGCTGTTGAACGTTTGGGGGGGTTCACTTTTTAAAAAGGACTACAAAGAACCAGAGTAAACTACAAATCTATAAAACACAAGGGAGGCAGAATTTCCCCCGGGAATCCCCAAACACACACACACACACACACACACACACACACACACACACACTGAATCAGTTCTTGTGGTAATCAGGCAGCTAATTGCAGGCTCTTTGAGCTGCACATCAACAGCAATTAATCACATTGCTGGAGGCAAGGAAAGAGGGAAGAAGGAGAGGATGCAAGGGAGAAATGAAAGGAGGCCTGAAAGAAGAGAGGATTGTAGAAGAGGAGGATTCAGAAAGGGGGAAGTGAAGGATGATGGGAGAAGTAATCACCGACCCTGCAGAGGAGGAAGGAAGTGAGGAAGAAGAGATGGAGGAATCTGATTAAACAGGAACTCCTTCAATTACAGCGTTCAAGGTTCACGTAGCAGACTTCTCCTCTCCCTCACTTTGTTTGGGGCGACCGGACTAGTTCCAGATGTGGGACAGAGAACATGGCACACACACACACACACACACACACACACACACACACACACACACACACACACACACACGCACACACACACACACACACACACACACACACACGCTGACCTTTAATCAACAAACTGCTCATGAGCCGAGGTACAAACAGCTAGAGCGACTCCGTTTAGGGAACCAGGATTAGAGCTGAGTATTGAGCTTTGGTACCTTTTTTTTTTTTTTTTTTTTTTTTTGGTAAAGGCCCGAAAATTGTCTCTCAAGAACCAAAAGATTCATGGAAGTAATATCGATTCAATAATCGAAGATCCAGTATCACTGATGCAAAGTGAAAACATTGATCACTTATCATCTTAAGACATTTATTCATAACTTATTTTGAAATTCACCTTCTGACAGAGGCCAGTAATAAAATGATCAAATCATATTTTAGTTGGCGTAAATGTAACAGCACACTGTGTGTGTGTGTGTGCGTGTATGTGTGTGTGTGTGTGTGTGTGTGTGTGTGTGTGTGTGCGTGCGTGTATGTGTGTGTGTGTGTGTGTGTGTGTGTGTGTGTGTGTGCGTGTGTGTGAGTGAGAAGTTGATGAGGGTCTTATTCATGCAAAGGCCTCAGGGCAACAAAAAAAACGTAATGTCTTCCTGTCTCTTACTTACACACACACACACACACACACACACACACACACGCACACACACACACACACACACACACGGTTACAAACACTACCATATGGGACGACATGGCTGCAGTGGAATATCTACGTGTGTGTGTGTGTGTGTGTGTGTGTGTGTGTGTGTGTGTGTGTGTGTGTGTGTGTGTATGTGTGTGTACAACACCACGTCCATGGGGTCCAATCAGCTCGTAATCAAAACCCCGGGTCAGAGTTATATTCAGTCTACTCATGTCTGGCAAAAAAAACCTAGTTTTTCTTCCATGATGATGATGATGATGATGATGATGATGATGATGATGATGATGATGATGATGACACATATTGATATATTGCTGCTGTTCTCAATATATCAATATGTGTCAATCCAAACATGATTAACTGCTCTGATCACATGATGCATCATCATCATCATCATCATCATCATCATCATCATCATCATCATCATCATCATCATCATCATCACGGAAGAAAAACTCCTGAGTCAAAATTCCTGAACGTCTTCTGTCTAACTAACAATCCTAGAACTAACTACAACCAACTGCATTACATTTACTGTTGTCCTGTAAGAATTGTATTGATATTCTATTAAAACATAATTAATTCATCAACATAACGACCTGCCGGTCATATTGTTGCTCACTGAGAGTAAAATAATCCAGTGATAAATATTAAGAGTGAAGTTGTTTTAAAAAGAGTAATCACGTAAAATAACCACATCGGATCTCAGCTCCAGCGGAGGAACGAGTCCAGGAAGAAAAAGCTGGAAACAAAAGTGAGGTGCAACAATGCAAACTGTGTGTGTGTGTGTGTGTGCGTGTGTGTGTGTGTGTGTGTGTGTGTGTGTGCATGTGTGTGTGTGTGTGTGTGTGTGTGTTCGGGGGCAGCCAACCAGAGATTTCCCACCACAGGAACAAAACCTGCAGCTTCCTCCTCCTGCATGACTGCTCCTCAATGACCCCCCACCCCTCTTCTTCTTCCTCCTCCTCCTCCTCCTCCCCCCCCCCCGCCCCCCCTCCTCCTCCTCACCCGGGAGGAGCTGCTCCTGCTGTGACAGTTTGTCCTCTCGTTACAGAGACCTGGACAAACCCTGACTTTCTTTGAACGGGCTCAAACCAACATCGGTCGACCAGCGGCAGCACGAACGTGCAAATGTGAAATAAGAAAACAGAGAATGTGGTCATGTGACCCGGACCTCCAGTCAGCGACTTGAGCCACGTGAGAGCGACCGAACAGGCCACAAACGTGCAGCTACCTTCTGAAGATATACACCGAGAGGGACGTCTGCAGTAAGCTGCTAATGTTGACATAACATGCATCCAGAAGACAAGAAGAAGACAAGATACAGTCTCTGCTATGGCTGTAGAGGATTAGTTTTACAGTAGTTTTTCTTTTTTTTTTACACCAATTTGAGTAATTTAACAGCAATATAATGAACAAAAAAAAGCTTAAAGTCCCAAATGTTATATTCTGTCTGAACTTTGTCTAAATCCAAATTTAAAGCTTGTGGTAAAAAAAAAAAAAAGAAAAGAAAAGTGTTGAGGTTCAACCACCGTTTTGATTCCCTCATGAATATCAGTTGTTTTTGTATTTCACTCACCTACATACAAGAATTTCCGAACGAAATAGAAGAAAAGCTGATCACTGCAGTCGACGGCTTCACAATTATATATGTAAGAACTTTAACAAGCTGCTGGCACATCATCATGCTTTTTCATGCACCAGTTTTGTGCAATGTGAGATAACAACTGCCCCAATAAACACACCACAAGATCCTGGAGGGAGATCCTGGATTATGAAGAAAAACAATGGACACAGAAATCTGGAGATAAAGACTCCAAACATCTGTCATCGTTAGTCGGATATACAGACGGTAGCTGACATCTTTTTTCCTTTTTTTTTTTTTTTTTTTTATTTATTGTTGGAGAGAGTCAAAGAGAGCCTCGTCTTTAACCAAGAAGAAATATTTTTTCCCCTCAAATGTTTTATGCAAGAGGCGAACTTCCCGCATCAATCCTTCACCTTCTGCCCGAAACCCCCCCCAGAAAGCACACGTGTTTCATATCGGACGCCCGCCCAGCCGCGACGTTCTGATGCCAAAAACACACCGAAAGCCCCCGGAGGACGATGGGATACGTGACAAGGTTACAGGTCGGGAAAAAAAAAGAAGAAATAAATAAAACGACGAGAGGGTGAGAGAGAAAGATGGGAGATGGAGAATCCAGAGAAAGAGAGGACGAAGGCTGAATGGTTTCCTGGTGCGTCTTCCTCCGCTGAGACAGATGTGATGGCTTCAGCAGATGTTTCGCCAGAGAGAGTTTACGTGGATCATAAATCATCTCTGATTCCGGCCTTCTGCGGGAACTTGATTTATGAAACAAAACAAAAAAAAAAAGAGAAAAGGAGCCGTAGGACTTCATCAGGTTTCAACACACCCCAAAAAAAAAAAAAAAATGAACAAAGAGCAGTGACAGTGAAAAGCAGACCGTGGTGAAGATGAAAGGGGAAATCACGTTCAGAGACCGAAAGAAAACAGAAAACACAGCTGAGGGCAACTTGCTGTTGTTTCAGGTTCACGCGAGACAATGAGAGTTAGAAGGTTTTATCAGACGGCAAAACAAACAGACGGATATTTATAATATTTCACGGGGAAGGATTTTTTTTTTTTTTTTTTTTACGAGTCTCTGGAGTTATCAGACATTGATTTGATCTCCTGGAGCAACGATCACGAAGAAAGGAAAGTCACAAAGTGACACCAGCAGAAACGCGTGCTTTGAACATATTTGATCGGCAACACGTTGCCGGATGATGTTGCTTTGTTTGCATCGAGGCAAAAGTTGAGCCTTTTTTTTTTTTTGCTTTTTGGCTGCAGAGGACCCGACGTACTTATGAAGTGACTTGGACTGAAAGATGCTTGTTCATTTTCCTGCAAATGTTTAAAGGCGTTTGCTTTTTTTTTATATCTCATTATGTCACGGTAGAAAACTTCTATAGTACTCGGATACATTGTAAAACCTAGAGAGGAGGTTATATTTAGGTTTTTTTTTTACCTCCCCTGTGTGTTACTGTATACTTTTATTTGTTTTTATCGCTTCCTTTGTGCTAAAACTAGTAAACTAGAGTCAGAGAACGAAAGAGTCTGTGAGTATGTGGCAAAAGGAAATAAGTGACCTCAAAATGTCCTTCTTAAAATGCAAAGTGTTGCTTTACATTGCTTTTGCAAAAATACAGAAATAAACCTAGAACTAAAAAACTTTAACTTAAAAAAACCTTGTGGTTTCATGTTAAAGCTGAGATATGACGTCATGGACACTAGAATGACAGAAAATGTCAATATTATTGATTATGTTCATTATTATTTCCTCAATTAAATTAGTGTATCATCTTGTTTTGTCCAACCAACGGTCCAGCGCTCAAAGATTTATACGGTTTACTATCACATAAGAGAAGGAAAAGCACCAAAACAACAGAGAAACTAAAACAAGGGACTTTTTGGCATTTTTGCTTAAAAAAAAAAAAAAAAGAAGATGAATAATCAATTAGAGATATAAAGTAATCTGCTCCGTCGAACTATACTCAGGGCCCTTTTTGAAACTTGAAGCCGGCATGTAAAACTAGCAGAGCTTTTATGGGTCTCTTACACACACACTCACACACACACACACAGACACACACAGACACACACAGAGCTCTAATAACCTCACACCTGTAGAATAGCAGGTCCTCACACCCCCATCCAGCAGCCTTTGATGTGTGTGTTTCTGAAAAGAGAGGGGAAGCACGAGAGGAAGGGGGGAGGAGGTGGAGAGAGACAGAGTGTGTGTGTGTGTGTGTGTGTGTGTGTGCGCGTGTGTGTGTGTGTGTGTGTGTGTGCGTGCGTGTGTGTGTGTGTGTGTTTGGGGGTTGCAGGAAGGAATTTTTCAGCAGAGTAAACAGTGTGAAGCTTCCTGTAGAAAACACTTCAAAGCCAAAGAGAGGAAACCAGGATAATACACACACACACACACACACGCACACACACACACACACACAAACACACACGCAGACAGACAGACAGACAGACACACACACACACACACAGACAGACAGACAGACACACACACACACACAGACAGACAGACACACACACACAGACAGACACACGGCATCAAAGGCAGGTAGGAGTCATCTATCAACGCAGGTAAATTAAAACCTGTAGAACGCACACACACACACACACACACACACACACACACAGACACAGACACAGACACACACACACACACACACACACATCTGCAGATTAATCGATTAATGTCAACGTCACACAGGTGACCTCGCCGTAGCTCAAAAAAATCAAATAATAATAAAAGATTAAAAAAAAGTTACTAAAGTGAATACAGAATTACTCGATGGTAACTATGGTGATCTGTAACCCTAGCTACGGGCAGCAACATCAAAATCCTCATCTCGATAATCTAAAGTTTGGGAAAGCTGACAAGAAAAAGTTATTGATAACTTTTCTGAAAGACTGCTGAAAAGAAATGTGAAAAAAAGAAAAGATGAGCTGAAAAAAAGTTTTCTTTTGGGGGCAAAAATCTGACTAAAACATAATTATTTATTTTTATTTGGGCTGAATTTGTTTTCAAAGTGCACACATCCTGAGTTCAAAGGGTGGTGCGGGCTAAACCCTGGTACATTCATGTCCAGGAACAAAGCTGCTGTGAAGTGCAGCAGCGGAGCAGTGTGGAGGCGGTGCACCGGCTCACAGTCCTGTTTTCCACATCAAATGTTTTTAACAGGACACACAGAAAAAGGCAGGAAATCTGCTTTACTACCTGTAATTCCCCCGAGTCACACAACTCAAATGGAAAAGAAGTGGAAGCTCTGTGTTTTTTTTGTTTTTTTCTCCATCTGAAATATTTGTGATTCAGCTCCAAGTAGAAGTTATTCAACTATCATTTCTTAGCCTGCAAAAATAACCTGTTAAGATTCATGGTTTTATCACAACTATGTGCTCTTTAGTGCATTATACGCAGAATGTAACCAAATGCATACCAGATACAGGGAAAAAAAGACTTTAAGACTTGCTTCAAAAAGTAGGAAACGTCCAATTACCATTTTCTTTAAAGGAGTTTGGTGAGAAGCAGAGAACCGCAGGTCTGCCTCTCCACAGGTAGACTGCCTTCAGGGACGTCCAGCTCTTACTCAATACACTTTAAACCAGTTTAATTCATATTTTTAAAGCCAATAAAACACATAAACATGAGGTTTGGGAGTCACGTTTCAATGCAGCACTAAATATCAATATCAAACGTATTTTCGTTGCGTTTATGAGTCACGCGCTGTCTTTTTGGGGAGACAGAATGGTGCAAACCAGTTTTGTAATTGAGGTTTTTAATGGAGTGGAAGTCCTCCGTGGGAGAGTGCGCGTGAGCCGAATTCAGCGGGACACCGGACTCATTCAGAAAAAAGGCTTTAAGTCATTTTTCTGAGATCTGGAAGTGAACAGCGGAGCGAGTGATCTTTAAATCAGCACTTTTTTAAATTGGAGTTTGGTCACCGGCGTTACGTAAAACGAAAAAAAAGGGCCGAACCGGGAGCTCCGCGAGACAGGTGAGAAAGGTAACGCGGCGTGACGCAACCGGGGCTTAAAAACACTGCGGGTTTAAAGTTTGCGTGAATAAAAACTTATATTTAAACCTCAAATGAAACTTTGGATACACAAAACTGCAACAAATGTGACAGAAAAACGCAAAACAGACGGGAAACGTCTCCGAAAACGCAACTTTTTTTTTTGCCTTTTTTTTTTTTGGGCACTTTGGAGACGACGCACCAGCAGCTGCAGCGTCAGCGACCTCAAATGTGGTCAAAGCGACACAATTTAGGGTTTTTTTTTACCTTGAAGCCGCATCGCTCCTGGTTCGCTCTCCTGGTGCCGGAGGTCGTAGATCCACAGGAGGAACATAAAACCAGGAATAAACCGGAGAGGGTGATGAGGAAACTCCGAGGGGCCGCCATTCCTCCCTCAAGTCTGGACGACTCTGAGAGGGACTGCCGATGGGAGAGAGGAGAGAGGGGGGTGTTTGTGGGTTGTCTATCTTTGTGAGGACCAGGTTGCGTTTGATCCGGTCCTCGCTTCTCCAAAAGGGCTGTTTGAGGGTTAAACCGGTGGGAAGTAAATAAGTACATGTACTTAAGTAGACCTACTGTACTTAAGTTGAATTGTACTCGTACTTTACTTGAGTATTTCAATGTATTGCCACTTTATACTGATACTCCACTGCAATTTAGAGGTAAATATTGGAGTTCTTTCTAACTTTATTATACATTATTAGTTACTTTGCCGGTTTAGACCGACGAATAAATAATGATATATTATTATAAGTTATATAAAGTCATTGTAATTAGCTCCAACACAACCAGCTGCAACATTAAAGTGATGGACACAGTAATGACTGAATCATTATAACATAATAATATGATATACATTGTTCTGAAATGGGCAAATCTGCATAATGAGTACTTTTACTTTTTGTACTTTAAGTATATTTTGATGAGAATACGTCTGTACTTTTATTCTAAAACAATGAGAATGCATGACTTTTACTTGTAACAGAGTATTTTTCTTAAGTAAAATTAAGTATTTCCACCTTATAAGACCTGCAAGGAAGCTTGTATGCAATAGAAGAAAAAACAAAACAAATACAGATAAAAAAGATGTCAAATAAAAAATACATATTTGCGAAAGTTAAAATGTTTACTTTCTAAATCAGTATTGTGAGAGTTTAAACAACTGGTAACTCAGTACATCAACTACTACTGATCAATGCACTTGTGACGAGGTATTTTGAACTTGAATACTTTAACCTTATATTTGTTCTTTGCTGCATTTCATAGTGAAATATTGTACTTTTTACACATTTACACATTCTTAACCGATAATAAAACCGGACAAACATATCAGAAATACTTGTGTATTAAAAGAATAATTTTTTACATGTGTTGTTTTCATGGCGTGTCGAAAAACAAATATCTATGGTCTAAAACAAATAACACGAAGACACACTGAATTATGATTTTCTTCTTTTGCTGTGTTATTCTTCAAAAGCACCCATACACACCCTCTGGTGGCAGAAGTAAGTAACAACACTTCTGTAACGGCTCCTCTTTCCTGCAGAGACATTGTGAGGAAGTCATTTCCACCTCAGAACATTAACTTCAGTCTGCACATTTAATAATAGACATGAAGCTAAGTGCTCTTTAAACACAGATACAGCTTCAAATAACTATCATTTCACACTGATTTGTTTACATGTATAGAAACCAAACAACCCAACGTGTTAATATACTGTATACGCATATATATACATATATATATATATATATACACACACATGTATATATATATACGTATTTACGTATATATATATATATATATATATATACACATGTATATATATACATATATATACGTATATACGTATATATATATATATACGTATATACGTATATATATATACATATATATACTGTACATGTATATATATATACAGTATATATATGTATATATGTATATATATATATATATATATATATATACACATGTATATATATACATATATATACGTATATACGTATATATATATATATACGTATATACGTATATATATATATACATATATATACTGTACATGTATATATATATACTGTGCATGTATATATATATACGCATATATATACATGTATATATATACGTATATATATATGCGTATATATATATACACATGTATATATGCATGTATATATACGTATATATATATACGTATATATATATATACGTATATATACATATATTTATATATATATATACGTGTATATACATATATATATATATATATGTATATATATATATGTATATACACGTATATATAAACAAAGGAATAAGACATGCTAAAATTGATGATCACATCAATAAATACAGACAAAAACTTTGTTTATAAATGTTATTTTATTCTGTTTATTTTTAATTTAACAGTGTTTTGCAGGCCGGTTGTATTTCATTCCAGCTGTTATTATCTTAACAGTCATATAACAGTTACTTTTCTCTTTAGGTGTCGTCATGTTTTGTAACACAAAATGCTGCACGAGTTATAAGAGGGCAACAGTATGTGTTGGATGGAATAAAGATATTATTTGTGTTGGTTAATGTTGTGTTTACTTGTTGATTTAAAACGTTCAGTCATGTTTGCTCAGTGCTTTTGCAATTTCGAAACTTGATTACCAACCATGCAAAACTGACAGCAGCACCAGGGCCCCAGACCCTCAGGGGCCCCAGACCCTCAGGGCCCTAGATCCTCAGGGGCCCCAGACCCTCAGGGCCCTAGACTCTCAGGGGCCCCCAGACCCTCAGGGCCCCAGACCCTCAGGGCCCTAGACTCTCAGGGGCCCCCAGACCCTCAGGGCCCCCAGACTCTCAGGGGCTCCCAGACCCTCAGGGGCCTAGACTCTCAGGGGCCCCCAGACCCTCAGGGCCCCCAGACTCTCAGGGGCTCCCAGACCCTCAGGGCCCTAGACTCTCAGGGGCCCCCAGACCCTCAGGGTCCCCAGACTCTCAGGGGCTCCCAGACCCTCAGGGGCCCCAGACCCTCAGAAGCCCCAGACCCTCAGGGGCCCCAGACCCTCAGGGCCCTAGACTCTCAGGGGCCCCAGACCCTCAGGAGCCCCAGACCCTCAGGGGCCCCATCAAATCCACGTGTGCATTGTTTGTGAAAACTTGATTGATTGCAAATGTGTTTTGAAATACACACCAACAAATTATAATATGATCTGATTTGAAATAGCAGGTTTACTTCATTATTACTTAATCTGGAAGCCCCGTCTTGTAGAAAGGCCACGTCTCAAAAACTAGTTTTAATACTTGTTATTATTATACTTATTTATTAAGTTTATATTATGTTCACTTGCTGCATCTTCCTACATGAATCAGTTTCTTCTTCTTTTTTTTTTAAATGTACTTTTGGGTGATAATGCACATATAAGTGTAGTCTATTTTCCTGTTGCTAATCAGGGCCAGCCTGCTTGTTAGTATACAAGTTGTTGGCTACATCTTCGCACTACTGTTTCGTTTCGTTAGTTAATTTAATTTAATATTATTATTGTATTCTATTTGTTGTATATATTGTGCATTTTTCTTATATTTTCTTATTATTATTCTATTCTATTTGTTGTATATATATTGTGCATTTTTCTTATATTTTCTTATTATTATTCTATTCTATTTGTTGTATATATATTGTGCATTTTTCTTATATTTTATTAATATTATTCTATTGTATTTGTTGTATATATTGTGCTTTTTTTCAAATTTTTCTTATTTTCTTGTTTTTATTCTATTCTATTTTTGTATATATTGTTCTTACCTGTATGTAAAAATGCTGCTGTAGCAAAAAAAATGTCCCCTAGCGGGATTAATAAAGTAACTATCTATCTATCTATCTATCTACAAGTGATGTAATTGGATTATGCAAATGAGCTGAACTTGTGGAACAGTTCCTTAGTTCCAGATTCTGTGATGTCATAATGAAACGCTCTGGAACGTGGTCGTGAGGCATTCTGACACTTCATAACTGTCTCAGGAGAACCAAACATCTCAGACACTTTCTAAGGACCCACGGAGTCGAGCAGGGAGAAATAATATCCACTAACGAGTCGGGGAAAAGAAATGTGTGAAGAAGGAGCAGCTTCCTCCACGTCAAGTTCTCACAGAGACGAGGTGGAGAAAAGGATGAGCGACATGGAATCCTTGGCTCTCAATGAACTCCTCCGGGAGAAGAAGCTGTGCGATGTGGTGATCAAGGTGGGAGACGCCGAGTTCGATGCCCACAAGATCATCCTCTGTAGCTGCAGCCCGTACTTTCGGTGAGTAGTTAGTTCACCTTCAGCAGAGCTAAGACGTCAAACTCCCCAAACAACAGATTCAAACTTTCTAAAAGAAAATGATCACAGTGTGTGAGCTGCGTCTGGATATCAACACGAACGCTGCTGTTGATTCTTGTTCATAAGCGTATTCAGATCTACTTCTCACTGTTTATTCTTATTTATTATCTATAAATGCTGCTGTAGCAAAAAAATGTATTACTTAATAAAGTAACTATCTATCTATCTATCTATCTATCTATCTATCTTCTATCTATCTATCTATCTATCTATCTATCTTCTATCTATCTTCTATCTATCTATCTATCTATATATCTTCTATCTATCTATCTATCTATCTATCTTCTATCTATCTATCTATCTATCTATCTTCTATCTATATATCTTCTATCTATCTATCTATCTATCTATCTGTCTATCTATCTATCTATCTTCTATCTATCTATCTATCTATATATCTATCTTCTATCTATCTATATCTATCTATCTATCTATCTATCTATCTATCTATCTATCTATATTACCTTGTACATTACTGGTCAGAAGCTAAAGTGCATTTCATTATTGTACTCTGCAATGACAATAAAGTTCAATATAATCTATTCTTTACTGAATCTCTGTGGTCAAAAGGAGTTTTTTTCGGCAAAAGTCTTCTTAAATTTGAATTCGTTAGGCCCGTCCTCGTGAGGGTATGCCACTGTCAATGCATGTCAGACTCTCCAGAAAAGCAGTTAGAAGAAAGGTCGTGAGGTCACTGATTTTCAGATGTTCTCAGTAAATTTGACTTTAATCTGCCCGTTAAATGTTTTCACATTTATTGCATACAAGTTGAACATTTGGCCTCAGGATTCAGCTTCCTTGTGGATAAAATCTAGTATCTAGTATTTTTGCTATTGGTTTATAGGGTTTATCTGCACTGAGGTTTGTTTTTAAAGACTTTGAAGAAATGAGAAATTCAGGCTTGTGTCAAACGTCCAATAGTCAAATCGAGCTGACTCAGTTATCGACACACGGAAGAACCGAACCCAGATTTCCGGGGGCTGTTTGGTCCAAAAGGTCCAGATGTTGTGACTGTGTTGAGTCTAACGCTCTAAAATCCTGATCCCACAGCGCTCTCTTCGCCGGTGCCTGGGCGATCTCAAAAAAGAAGTTGTACAACATCCCCGGGGTGTCGCCCGAGATGATGCGCCTCATCATCCATTATGCCTACAACCACTCCGTTGATGTGACGGAGGGCAATGTGTTGGAGGTTTTGGAGGCAGCGGACCAGTTCTTGGTCTCCGGGATCGTTCAGGCCTGCTGCTTCTTCCTGGAGGACCAGATGTGCTCGAAGAACTGCATCGGCCTCTGGAGGCTGATGCACGTCTACCACTTGCCCCAGCTGAGGCACACGGCCTTCCTCTTCATCCTGCACAACTTTGAGGAGATCATTTGTGTCTCACAGGAGATCCTGGAGCTGTCTGTGCAGCAGCTGTTGGCCATCATCGAGGACGACCACCTCAACGTGAGACGAGAAGACACGGTGTTTGAGACCGTCATCCGCTGGATCTCCCACCTGCAAGACGAAAGACAGGATCGAATCTCCGAGCTGCTGTGCAAGGTACCTAAAGATACTGTAGAACTGTAGGTGTAGTCAGCGTCACATAGCATGCATATAGAGCGGTGCAGGGATGATGTATTTTTGTCGGCCAACCCGGAAGTTCGCATCGTCTTGGTTCCCTCGACAAAAAGTCCAATGGGATTTTTCCATTGGATTTTGGGATTATTGCAGAAAATAAGTTTATAATACTTGCACGTTTCTTCACAAATGAACCCCACATTTATGATTTTTGAAGGCCATAGCTAGGCTATAAATGAACTATACACGATGGTCACGTGACCACGAGGCCGTGAAGACGGACTCGTCGATGTCCACTTGTTAGCGACCTCCTTTTATAAGATGGGGAAGCGTCAAAATTCTTACAAGGGGTCTCTGCTGGCGTATTTTAGAAAAGCTTGTGTTAAGCACAGACCTTATTTCAGGCATCTAATCACAAACCCACCAGGGGCAGACTCAGGCTGTTTCAGGGTCAGGGGCGGACCAAAAAAAAAAAAAAAAGACACCAGCACTGCAAAACGTTTTCTCCATTTAAGGGCACCCACGAGTGCACTGCGTCTCTTTTTCTCCACTGGAAGGGTATTCTAGATAAGATAAGATAAGATATCCTTTATTAGTCCCGCAAGGGGAAATTTACAGGATCACAGTAGCAGAAGGTAAAGTGCAAACAAGATACATAGTAAAAGAAACAGATCCAAACAAGTATTATAAATATGCAAATACGCGTCAAAACAGTGGTAAAAAAGACAGTAAAGAATCCACAGTAACTGAAGGACACGTTATCATGTTTTATCTACCGTAGCCGCATCCCAGCGACCTATCATCATAGTTTCCTGACAAACAAACACTTGCGTCGGCACAAATAAAAACTTTATTCTCTCAGGAGAAAAAGTTTGAAATTGTGTGATATCATCACACTGTCACAAAATGTTTTAGTAGTAGAGAAAGTCAGGGTGGATGGTTGGATGTATTGAACTCTCAGTCTTTATGCTAAGCTAGGCTAACCACACCCTGACTCCACCTCCGTTCTCATGGCACAGACATAAAGACTGATACCCGATTGATATCTAACTCGCTTGCTTCTTACATGTGTCCAGGTGCGGCTGGGCTTGATGACCCCTCATTACCTCTATCACGCGGTGATGGACAACGATCTGGTAAAGGACAGCATCGAGTGTATACCCATCATCACTGCCGGGGCGGCAAGATTAATGGATTTTCGGAACAAATCCTCAGAATCCGCCTACAGTAACCTGCTGAGCCGCCCACGCCTGCCGTCTTCCATTTTGCTGGTCACCGGAGGCAAAAACGACTCAATTACCGAGACCAGCCTCGAGGCCTACGACGTCCGGGCCGACTGCTGGGTCGGCGTGAGCTCCGGGGAGATTTGCCGCACTCACCACGGCGCCGCCGTCCTCGACGGCTCCGTGTACTTAATCGGTGGCAGCCGCCGGGAATCTAACTTGGACACGGTGCAGAAGTTCGACCTGGCCACCTGCACGTGGCACCAGGTGGCGCCCATGAACTGCCGCCGCAGCTACGTCAGCGTCGCCGTGCAGAACGGGTGCATTTACGCCATGGGAGGCTTCAGCGGGCACTCTTACTACAACACCGTCGAGTGCTACAGGCCTGAGACTGACCGGTGGACCATGATAGCACCCATGCGTTCAAAGAGGTGTAGCGCCAGCGCCACAACTCTACACGGCAAGGTGGGTGAAGGAGAGATGACACAAGCCATGACGGAGAGAGGCACGTTGAGTTTCCACGTTGTTTTTCACTTAATTACGAGGTCTGACATCATGTGCAGGTTCAACCTGTAGTCTCTCTCCCAACTCTCAAAGGAGACTAATGTAAAGAAAAGATATTGCTCTACAAAATACGGTACTTTATTGAGGTTGTGGTATGTTAAAACTACGGTTCACGGGGGGGTGAAGGAACAAAAAGGAGTAAACAGGAGAAAATTTGGTTGATTTAACTAAAAGCAACACACAGTAAATGGCGTTGTCTGATTTTTTTTCTTTTTAACATCAAAATCAAAATGAAATCATACACATAGTGGCTTTAAATACTGTCAAATAATAATAATAAAAATAAAAAAACTGTCTTATTATTTTACAAGCACACTCAAAAGTTCTGCTTCTTTGTTTTTGACAAAGACAAAAGTGCTGTATCACCCGAGAGAGTTAAAACGTGTGCTACAGATTGTATTTTCGAGCATTTCTTTCGCCTCCATCTGTAGTGGAATCCATATTAAAAGTAAGTGTCCTAAAAACCCGCCTGCAGGTGTACGTCTGTGGAGGTTTCAACGGGAATCGCAACCTCTGCACGGCTGAATGCTACAACCCGGACACCAACCAGTGGACCACGATCGCCCCCATGAGGACCTACCGGAGTGGTCTGGGGGTCGCTGCCTACAAAGACCACATCTATGCAGTGAGTGTGTTCGTATGTGCGTTAATATTTAGGTTTGTTTGCACCGTGTTGGCGCATCAAGTATTTAAGTTAGTTAGGAAGATGTGTTGGATTTTACTGTAGAATGAGTCACTTAGATTATTGTATTGGAAGGAAGAGCGGTCAGGACGAGAGACCTGACGAAGGACAACATCAACATACATGTTACCTGCAATCATCATTCTATATGTAGGATGAAAATACACAGAAAATAAGAATTCATTTAACTGAATTGTTTGTTTTTTTATAGTTTTTATATGCCAAATAGGCACTTAATTTTGTTATAGATTGCTACTGAAAAAAAAGATCACCATGTTTTTTACTTTTTGAGGTCATATATATCGCAAATAACACCATTTTTAATTAAACTGAATTCTTCTTTGAACACAGGCGTATTCACAATATATATATATATATATATATATATATATATATATATATATATATATATTTGTGTGTGTATATGTGTATATGTATATAGCATGCTACCTATATAATATATATATATATATATATATATACACACACACACACACTCAACTGAAACACTCCCATTTCTCTTCCATTTGCAATATTACTTTTAATAAATTATGTGCAATATTACTACTTTTTATTACTTTTCAATATTACTCTCAATATCATGCACAATATTACTTTTCTAGTTCAGTTTCTATTTGGCACTGGTGTCACTTTATACACTTTATATTCTTACTCTTGTTTCTAATCTTATGTTTGCTATTCTATTTAGCACTGGTTTCAGTTTTACTTCTTAAACACTCAATACAATTCTGTTGTTCAAATATGTTTGAATCTTTTCTCCATTGTCTTTTTGTTATTCTTCTCTTGTAATCTTTGATGAATCTCTGGCACAATACTTCATAAAGTCCTGTCACATCTTATCTTGATATCTCTTCTAGATTGGTGGCACCAGCAGCGGGAGCAACCCCCTGCGCAGCGTGGAGGCCTACAACCCTTGCTCCAACACGTGGAACTCCGCGCCATCCATGTCCAAGCCCCGCAGCCACTTCGGCATCGAGGTGGTGGACGGCCAGCTCTTCGTTGTCGGGGGATACGAGGGCAGCACCGCCACGCTCGCCGCGGAGCGCTACGACGAGGAGGTCGGCTTGTGGTCCCGCGCCTCCGACATCGAGATGCCCCGCAGCGGCCTGAGCTGCTGCGTGCTGCCCGGAGTCCACAGCTTGGCGGAGGCCCTGTTCCCTCGCGGTCCCCTGAAGTTCCCCACGGTGGAGGAAGATGAAGGACCCGAGGATCCAGTGAAGGCACAGGCCATCTAATGTGGCTTGACGACTGACATCAAGTGTCATTTTTAAATAAATAAACTGCATTTCAAAAGAAGATGTGTTGTTATTTTTACATTATATGTATTACCTTAACATTTTTGGATGAGTATAAATTCAAATTCATCAGTAAATTAAAGCTGCGAGCAGCGATGAACGGGTCCGAGCCCCTCTGAGCGCGTCGGGGGCGTCGGCTCGCTCGGCCGAGAACGTTCGACCACCAGTCTGACGTTTTTTTTCCCGCGTGGACGGCGTGACGCGGGACAATACGCTTTGCAAATACTTCACCACTTCCTGTATCCGCTGGGAGCCACTAGATGACACGCTCAACAACTTGCATCATGTTTCTCTATGTGAAGTGTAGACCACGTCATATAAATGTCATGTAAGTCTGATGCCATTTGTCACGTAAAATTGGCTTGTCGATATCCTCAGGCTCTTACTTTTATCAAGCATGACAAGTTTGGGGCAGATTCGAGGACGTCCAGTGGAGTTACATGAGCTGGTTTAATGAGGATTCAGTATAATGGCCGCCACGCCACGGTCACGCCGTTCCGTGAAACGTAAAGCTTTTGATAACGTTTATTCACAAAGGTCTTTAGATCATACTGACCTAATTTGAAGTGGATCTGACGAACTCCCTGAGAGGAGATCGTAAAAGTAAAGCGCTTAGAAAAGGGTAACAAAATAATTAAATAATCACACAAAAATACAAATGGCCGACTTCCGGTACAGTTTAGAGCATGGTGCCAAGAGACTTTTTTTAAGTCTCCATGTGATACATGTGTCTACCAAATTTCATATATGTAGGGGTAAAGTAGCGCTGGGGCTGCTCTTTTGAACGTTTGTAAGGGGGCGCTATTCAGGGGATTTTTAACGTCCAAGCCAAAAACCCACATGAATTATTTATTTCCATCACCTGTGACACATGTGTAAAGTTGCATGAGTTTTTGTGCATCCTTAGCCACTTAACAATCACCTCCATTTTACGTGGCGACGATGCGTCGCCATGGCAACAAAGTTTCACGAAAACTCAATATTATCAACAATATCAACAATATTCATGATCATGCATCAGCAATGTGTTAAAAACTTCCATACCAAATTTGAGGTCAATCTGGTCAACTGGCTCGGAGGAATACATAAAAGTATAAAACGTGTAATTTCCTTTTGCCAGTAGGTGGCGCTATGACAATGTAAACATTTCTTCATGGAAATGTGCTCAGGCCTGGACCGGCATCATGCATGAGACATTTTGGATGGATTAGATGATGTACCTTGGAGTTACAACAACTTTTTCTGACATAGCGAACCGCACAAAATGGGTGTGAAATGGGCGCCACGCCACGTCAAGGCCGTTGAGAAAAAACTGACGATTTTGATAACTTTTCATCACAAAGGTCTAAAGAGCATCCTGACCAAATTTGAAGTCGATCGCATAAATTCTGTAGGAGGAGTTCGTAAGAGTACAAAGGCTGAAAACGGCAAAAAAATGACAAAAAAGCCCAAATTGGCCGAATTACTGTAGCGCCCCCTAGTGTCTCAATGGCATAACAATTTCAGGGCATGTTACAGGATGCAATGTGCACATATGCTGCAAATCCTGTGACACTAGGCCCAATGGTTTTAAAGTTATAAGTATTGATGTATAAGCCACGCCCCTAAGAAGTTCATTGGTCCTTATCTTATGAATGCAATAAGATATCAACAGTCTTTTGATAACATTCGATGATTTAGCTCCAATAATGACCCACAGAAAATTTGGTATGAATCAGACCATGTCGGACCCAGAAGTTTGCAAGAATGTGTTTTTTACAAATTTTAAAAAGGCGGAAAATTTAAGTAGGCGGAGCATAGCGGTCTGAGAGGCTTTTTTTGTAGAGCAGGTGGAGATGGACGTGTGTGTCAAATTTCAAGTCAATCGGACAAACTGGCTGAGGGGCGTCGCCTGTCCAACTTCTAGGGGGCGCTAGAGAGCCATTTTATAATTCACAAATATGACACCTATATCAGCTGTCTATTTTCACCAAGCCTGACAAGCATGCCAAATTTGGTGAGTTTTGGAGTATGGCAAGTACATCAAATATGCGCCCAATTGCGTCCTTAGAATTGCAATAGGGTCCTCCCGGACTGACTACGTCAGTGCTCGGACCTCAATAACTCAGTTTCTCACGCAAACCAAGCAGCTCGACCGCCATTATGGCTCGAAGCTGTACACGGGTATAGAGAAAGGGCGATCCTGATCAGAGCCAAAATGGGGCCGTTTCCCCTTTAAACAAAGGAGCCAATCGAATTCGCGGATTTCTTTCTCCGTCCAATCACAATCCACTAGGAGGGCGGGACCCAATGAACCGGGAGGAGCTTCCGTTTTGGGCTGTTGTGAATTCGTTTTAGCCAAGAAATCTTGAGTGGGAGTGTTTTTTTTGTGTGTTTCGGAACCGATTTTGTTGTGCGTTTCGTCCGTCTGTTCGCACCGATCACCAACCGGCCAGCCGCCGCCATGCCCGGGATCGAGAAGCTGCCGATAGAGGAGACGCTGGAGGACAGTCCTCAGGTAACAGCCCTCTTCCCCTCGGAGCCTTCAAGCTAGGTTGAGCTAGCTCACCGTCTCTGTCCCGAGTCTCACGGCCCAGCTGGCTCCATCATAGCTGTCACGCGCCAGCTGTGCGTCGGCATCAGACGTGACTGATATACCGATCAGCTGGTGTGTGTGTCCGGGGGGTGAACTCGCGAAATGATTAGATAGCCAGCTACTTCCTTAGCCTCTTAGCTAACTGCCCCCCACCCCCACCTCCTCCCATTGGGCCATCCGAGATGCTTGATGTCATTGTTAGACGTTTGTCGTCCACACAGGGGCAGAAAGCTGCAGCAGCAACCCAGCTGCCCATCACTGATCCGAGTGTGACACACCTGACAGATATAGTCTGCATGTTTTTAAGTCTGTGCACCTGTAAACTGTTTGCACATTTAAAGTCAGGGGGCCGAATCATGAGGCAAGTCTCCCTCTTTGGGTCACCTGGCTTCACCCGGATATTATGGATATCCATTTACTCAAGTACTGTAGTTTTGAGGAGTATTTCCATTTTCTGTTCTGTTCTTTATACTTCTGCTTTTGTTTGTTGCAGATTCAGATTAATAATACAAAATATAATCAACGAATACATTATGATGTGTTAATTTAAAGGATTAAGACTTTATTGATCCCTCTATGAACTTCACAAGCTTGAACTTTCAAGTGCATATAGTAAACACAATTAAAAAAAACTTTTTCAGCTGCAACATTTTTTTTTAAAGTGCAGAAAGATATATAAATGAGTGTGAGACAGAAATGTGGGAATAATGTCTTATGGTAGGTTGCTCAACAGTGATGTAAACAAGAGGTATCCCAGATGTATCAGCACGGTGTCCCAAATGTAAGAATCAACTCTGGACTTCTTGTATTTGATTTGAACTCAAAAGCAAATACAATACAATACAATACATGTATGTGGGATATGTATATGTCTATTTATTTGTATTGCTCACTTGGTTTGCACTTGCTTATTCACTATTTTGCCCATTGATGTGTGTAAAATTGGCCAAATAATTATAATTGTACGTTCTTCTTCATAAGAAAATGGAAAAAAAATATTTATTTTTTAATGTACCAATGAACAATGCATTCAACAAAGACCTGCAGTAAAATGTATTCTTTAAAAATAGTGCAGGTGAGACACACCTTGAGGAACTGTGTTGCACTGTGGACAGGCAACAGGCATGCATTTACATAGATAGGTGTGGATTTGGGTTTTTGCCAGTTACACAAGGGATCATTTGGGCGCTGCGGTTTTATAGATCGGTCAAAAGATTAACAGTGGCTTCGTTCTCACCCGTGTTGTTGTTGTTGTTGTGTTTTGCATGTAGACACGCTCTCTGCTGGGAGTGTTTGAGGAGGACACTGCAGCGATGTCCAACTACTGCACACAGCTCTATCAGGCCATGCAGAGGATTTACGATGCACAGGTAAACGCACACTTGATTCACAGGTGTAGTGCCACTGGCTTTGCAGGTGTCGACAGGACATACAGGGAGGTTGCTAAGTGGCGGCTGATTGGTTAGTGTGTCTGTCCTGTTCTCTCTTTCAGAACGAGCTCAGTGCTGCGACACACCTGACCTCCAGGCTGCTGAAAGAGTACGACAAACAGGTGGGCCAAGCCGTCAACCAGCCACCGACCTCATGAAACTAGACACCAGCCCCACACAGCTAGCCTTGCCAAGCTACAACACTAGACATTAGCCTTTTAATACTATCCACTGGGCATTACACACTAGCCACCAGTCTATTAACACTAGCCATCAGCCTTATAACACTAGCCAATAGCTTTATAACACTAGCCACCAGCTTTATAACACTAGCCAATAGCTTTATAACACTAGCCACCAGCTTTATAACACTAGCCACCAGCTTTATAACAGTAGCCACCAGCCTTCTAACAGTAGCCACCAGCCTTCTAACAGTAGCCACCAGCCTTCTAACAGTAGCCACCAGCCTTCTAACAGTAGCCACCAGCCTTCTAACACTAGCCACCAGCCTTGTAACACTAGCCACCAGCCTTGTAACACTAGCCACCAGCTTTATGATGACCTTTTCTCTAGAGACAGCCTTGGGTCAACATATAACCAACATTTGATCTGTGACGATAAATTCACAGATCTCCGTTTGCTGCTGCAGCGACACATTTCTTCTTCTCACAAGAATCAATCTAATCCATTCCTCCTTGTTGTTGTTGTTGTTGTTGTTGTTGTCATCTACAGCGTTTTCCTCTAGGGGGCGATGACGAGGTGATGAGCTCCACCCTGCAGCAGTTTGCAAAAGTCATTGATGAGGTGAGAATACAAACACACCAGAGTCTGCTGCTGTTTTATTCTTCTTGGATGTGCCACAACAGGCAGATTTTCAGGATATGACACAATATACGATATGGCAACTTCCTCTTTCTTTCTCTCTCTTGTAGTTGAGTTCCTGTCATGCGGTCTTGTCCACTCAGCTTGCAGATGCCATGATGTTTCCCATCACTCAGTTTAAAGAGAGAGACCTGAAGGGTAAGAAACACGCATATAAACCTTAATTCTCTCCACTGTCCACCAGGGGGCGACTCCTCTGGTTGTATAGAAGTCTATAGAAAATGACTCTACTTCTCTCTTGATTTATTCCCTCAGTAAACATTGTAAACATGAGTTTATGTCTCAATCTCTAGTTTCTAATCTAATCTCTAGTAAATTATGGTCCATTTAGAGTCAAACAGACCATAAAGCAGGGGATGCTTTAGGGCGGGGCTACAAGGTGATTGACAGGCCGCTGTCACTCCTCTGCATTACAAATATGGTAACTTCCGTTTATCAGCCGCAACAAAAACAACCTGGTGACGGCCGTAATCCAAGATGGCAAAATCACCGAACTCGAGGCTTCAAAGCGTCAGTCCACAAACCAGTGGGCGGCGTCACCATGACTACGTCCACTTCTTGTATACAGTCTGTGGTTGAAACGGAGAAGGGTCTTCCGATTGTTCCCACACAATTGGAGACACACTGTTGTCTTAAATTTCCCTTAATTGGTCCAAAGGGGCCTAAACCAGGAAAACAGACCCAGACGGACTTTGACCTGTTACTTAAAGTTATTGTCTTCTCTCTCCAGAGATCCTCACTCTGAAAGAAGTCTTCCAAATATCCAGTGATGGTAAGTTTTTACCGCTACTTCGGGCTCCAATTAATATTCTGTATTCATTTATTTCATTTTTCTTTCCTATTTCAAAGAATAAATGTCCATCACATGTTTTCCCAGAGCCCCAAGGAGTCATCTTCCAACTGACCAATCCTAAGCTCCACCTACTCTTCTGCTGATTAGCATTTAGGTTTTTAAATTAAATTATTGCATCACTGAAAATCCATCTCAGGTACAGGTATCACTGCTACGTGGAGCTTTAAGCCGCATATAAAGTAATTAATACGGTGTGTTTACCAACAACCTGCCTGTTCCTTCCTAATCAGAGGACAATTGCTTCAAATGTTTCCATCAAATTAATATTTCTGGATCAGTACGGACGGAGACTACGGATCGGCCAATTGCCTCTTTTGTGGTTCCACAAAAAATAAGCAGAAAAAAAAACTGCAAATCCTCACGATGAGAGAAGCTTAAAACATTCAAATGTTTGACAGTTTTCTATAAAAATTGACTGAAAGAGAATATTTGTGGACGTCCGATGAAAACGATCAACGTTCTTCTCGACAATTTCTTTTTACAATTTGTTTGTGTGGAGGGCAGTCTGTCCTAATTTGACTGAAGATAAGAGGAGACTTTACAGCTGCTGTCTCTGACAGAGGCATCTCAATGTGAAGTAACTCGTAATCTAAAAAAACAAAATGTGAAGATCTCAGATATCCTGCACATTTAGCTGCGCTTAAAGGAAGATTTCACCTTATTTTTTAATGGCAGTAGTTTTTGTCTCAATGTGAGTTAATGCTTTATTTTGTGGAAAAAGGAAAAAACAAATGTGTTTTCTTGACTTAAAAAGTGTGACCTCCCTGTTTGTGTCTGCAGATCACGATGTCGCCAATAACAGATACAGCCGCCTGTCCAAGAAGAGGGACAACGAAAAGGTAAGAAACACTCCTCGTGTTAACTTCTTCATTCAGTACTTCAGTAATACCAAGCTTCTAGATAATTCTTTCTTTTTACGAGTCTGTAACTTCTTTAAAATTTCCAGGGAAGTTTCCTCAAAAGATCAAAGGGGGGTGGGGGAGGGTATAGATAAAACTCTGAAAACTTTGATTTTATTTGAGTTCTGTTGAGTTTATAAGAAGTTAATTTTCTTTTTTATTTTAGTAGAAGAAGATAAAAAAAAAAAAAGAACTGCTCCATTTAACTGAAGTTAAATAATTGTCTTTAGCAATTCGACTAATTACGAGTCCATAATTAGAAATATATGGACTCGTGAAACAACTAATTAACAACTTGTGGATCATCCGGTCAGGTTTTTGAATGTTTTAGCTCATTAACGTCTACGTCTTACATGTTTTGCTTCATTGTTTAACACTTTATTGCACACTTCAGTCGTTAGATTGATCAGATCGATTTAGATTGACTTCCGTCCCGGCAGACGTTTCAGTTTATTTTTGCGAAAATCAACTTGCAGATCCCGAGTAAACCATTGGTCAGTTTTATTTTTTCGTTCGAGTCACAGTAAGTGACTGTTGTGTGGCGACGGAGCTGCGAAGTGTCTTTTTAAAAACTCTCCTTTATTTCTGCAGCGAGGTTCAAGTTTCTGCAGGTTGATATACATTTACTCAAAGCAGCCTGACAGGAAGTCACAATACGACTATGTGGACTAAAAGTGTACGGCATTGGCTCAGAATGTGAGTGTTTCCTTCGTGATGAGAGAGTCTCGTGTGCCGCAGTTGCGGGCGGAGGTCGTGGAGGACGTTTACACCTCCCGCAAGAAACAGCACCAGACCATGATGCACTACTTCTGCTCGCTGAACACACTGCAGTACAAGAAGAAGACGGCTCTGCTGGAGCCGCTGCTGGGATACATGCAGGCCCAGGTACACACACACACACACACACACACACACACACACACACACACACACACACACACACACACACACCCGCCCATCTATTACCGGCAGAAAAAGCTCCCGTGGGTCCAGACACTACTCAGACTCTGTTTCCTGTCGGTTGGTGCAGTTTTAGATTATAACGACTTGCTTCCGCTAGTTGGTTGGATTCCACATCGATGCAGGTTTGGGGCTCAGATCTATTTAGTTCAGTGTTTTTAATTTTTTTTCAACCTCAGGCTTAAATTGAGCCAATTAACTGTCACCATGGGATCGACTTAAGCTTGACACTCTCCCCTGTCTTTTCTTCTTCAAGCTCATATTATATGACTGTCCATGAATTCCTTGTTCAAAGACAACATGACAATCACTCTTAAACCACATTCCTTAAGCACCACACACACACACACACACACACACACACACACACACACACACACACACACACACACACACGGCTTAGTGTGGGCTTGTCCTTCAGTTAACTATAGTCCCAGTTAATTTAATACCACACATGCATGTGACGCTAAGCGAGTGTCGCTGTCAACAGAGAGAAACATCGGAGTGCTGTGAAGTGGAGCGGGTGGAGCGGGTGGAGCGGGCGGAGCTGTTACCAAACCTGCTGACGTTTCTTCATCCGTGTTTGTTCTCCGCAGATCAGTTTTTATAAGCTGGGTTCAGAAAACCTCACCCAGCAGTGGGAGGACTTCCTGGGAACCATAGGAACCAGTGTCCAGAAGTAAGAGACACACACACACACACACACACACACACACACACACACACACACACACACACACACACACACACACACCAACACACACACACACCACTTCTTCATTTTTTTCCCCCTTCTTTTGTTTGTTCAACATTCAAGGTCGTAAATGCTTTGTTTTATTTAGTTGAACTCAGTTTGAGTTTGAGGATTATTGCAAATGGATGGAAACATGATAAGACAGACAAAATGTGACGTGTGTGTTTGTTTGTAGCGTGCGTCGGGAGATGGAGGTGGAGGTCGGGCAGATGCAGGAGACCATCCAGGAGATGGAGAGATCATGTGACCAACTGTACGCACCATGTGAGCCTGACCCCGCCCACTCGCCTGTCTGTCGCAACCTGACCAGGAAACAGGGCTACCTGTACATCCGCAAGTAGGACACACACACACACACACACACACACACACACACACACACACACACACACACACACACACACACAACATAAACTGTATTTTAATACTTTTAATAGATATAAAGGTTAAAAAAAAATAATATTATCTGATCATTGAAATGTGTCTTTTCTTTTGGCTAAAGAAACATTAAAACAATCCTTAACCATAAAACGCCTCTTTGGAAAAAACAACACTGAATGGAAATGCTATTGACTCTTCCAGCACATAAATAATTCATAAATAGTTACTGATTGTTTCGGGTTACATTCAAACTAAATGTTCCCATATTTAAGCCATCGACTGGACTGAAAGAAATCAAACAAATACGAAATAAACTCCTACAACTAAAAAGATGTTGAACATAAAACATTTTAAATGATTTCTGCAAAGAGCAAAAAAAAAAAGTACAATACTGCTGTTCTGGAAATATTCTCATCTGGTGTTAAAATAAGTTTTGAAACGACGACTTCTACATTTATTTTCTGTTGGCGTCGTCTCCCACGGCCTTAAAGTAGCTCCTCTGTCCCTCAGTAAGACGGGGCTGGTGTCTTCGTCCTGGGAGCGTCAGTACTTCTTCACGCAGGGCGGCAATCTGATGCAGCAGGGCCGCGGCGAGGTGGCGGGCGGCCTGGTCACGGACCTCGACAACAGCTCCGTCATGGCGGTCGACTGCGACGACCGGCGCTTCTGCTTCCAGGTCACTTCCTTCGATGGCAAGAAGTGAGAGGAATCCTTCCGCTTTTTTTTTTTTAAAAACACTTGTCCTTCCCGATGCTTCCTCCGTTCTTAAGTTTTCAAGTTGGATGAGTGTGAATGCCACTTTATTCAGGTTGTTCCTCCCGTTTTGTGTTTCGTCAGAGTGGTGACGCTGCAGTCGGAGAGCAGGAAGGACTGCGAGGAGGTAAAATGATTATTTATTTATTTATTTATTTATTTTCTGTCACGTGACCTGCTCTGTTTTTGTCTGTGAGCCGCTCTGTTGTCTCCTCACGCCGTCTTTCTCCGCTGCTTTCCTCCTCCAGTGGATCGCCACCATCAACAACATCTCCAAACGGATCTACCTGAGTGAGAACGCAGAGGTCTGTGTCCTGCTTCCCCCCATAAACCTTCATTTAATAGATCTTTAGTTACTTGGTCGTTGAGGGGAGTTCGGCGGCCGTCTTTAGTCCAGCCTGGCTTCACACAAAACATAACAAGTCGACCACTCGGAGCGAAATGCACGTCCACATATATGACGGAGGTCTTTAGGACCTGGCACAAGCAAAGACATCGCAGATGGTGGAAGAAAGTCTCTCATCTAAGAGGCTCGTCGGCACCAGAAACATTGTTGTTGTTATTTTAGGTGGAAAGTTGACCGTAAAACCAGTGTTTATTAGCAGGTCAATACGATTGTGTTTGTGTAGATAAATTGGCAGTCCTTAAGACTGTACAGCAGATGGCTCCAAAAAATGTGTCGCATTCCCACTTCCTGTGTAGACAGGAAGTTAAAAGACGAGTGTCTTAGCAGGGAGCTGATCCATCTGAGATCAAATTAAAATAATTGTTAGACACTGGAAAAACTCTGCGGGAACTTTCCTGGAAAGCTATTTGAATTTTCGTGCATTCAAAGTCGTTTCCTATTGGTCGACGCTGACGGTGCCGTCGTCCCATTGGCAGGAGCTGGCAGCCAGAGTGAACCAATCGGCGCTCGAGGCCGTGACGCCGTCGCCGTCCTTCCAGCAGAGACACGAGAGCATGAGGCCCAGCAGGTGTGTGTGTGTGTGTGTATGTGTGTGTGTGTGTGTGTGTGTCAGTTGTCAGATATAATGAAGACGGACTCCTGGTGGCCAATCATATATCTCTCTCTCTCTCTCTCCCCGCTCCAGTAAAGGGCGTGCGGGCCGAGCGAGCAGCATCAGCTCTGTGGGCTCCGAGCCGTCGCCTGCCCTCTCTGTGCTCTCATTGGACGCCCTGGTTGACCCGGAAACGCCCATCCAGTTCGACATCATATCCCCCGTCAGCGAGGAGAACTCGGGACAGAGCAAGACGGCAGCACAGTCCGGCAGGTGTGTGTGTAGCTTTTTAAAGTGCTATAGAAATAAAATGTATTATTATTATTATTATTATTATTATTATTATTAAAAAAAATTATTTAAATGTTCTGTCTTACATTTCGTATCTCTTCAAGCATTTTTTTTAAAATGCGATTAATTTGCACTATCAATATATGTTTTGTCAGATTTTATATATAGTTTCCCCCCCCCCAAAATAAGTTCAAAATTAAAATAGGTAAGATTTTTTTATTTAAATATTTAAAAAGAAGCTTTCTTTTGGAAAATTTCCAGAAATGTACTGACCAGATCGAAGTATCCTTATTGTTATTGAGTTAGAAAGCTTGTGTCCTGTCTAGTAAGGTAGCAGCTGTTGGTTGGTGTTCAATACTCTGTGTGTGTGTGTGTGTGTGTGTGTGTGTGTGTGTGTGTGTGTGTGTGTGTGTGTGTGTGTGTGTGTGTGTGTGTGTGTGTGTGTGTGTGTGTGTGTGTGTGTGTGTGTGTGTGTGTGTGTGTGTGTCCACAGAAGGAGTAATCCATTTGGAGAGTCAGGAGACAGCACATCAGAAGACGGTGAAGGTTCCGTCCATCTGGCTCATGTTAAATATTTCATATTATTACATTTGAAAAACCAATTTCCATGATTTCTATTGCAGTCAGTTACAATTTTGTCACTACTTTTGATTGATTTGAAAATGTCCAATGTGAGATGTCTTTAGTTATCTCACTACCGCCCCCTTGTGGACGGGGGAAGAAAACATCCACTTTAACAAAAAGAAAAAAATGACTTCAGATTAATGACTTCAGCGGACGAAAGATGTGTCGCGAATATATATTTGTGTATTTGTCGTATCCAGACTCGATCCTCCACCAGCTCTTCATCGTCCGCTTCCTGGGCTCCATGGAGGTGAAGGCCGCCGAGTCGCCAGACGTCATCTCTGAGACCATGAGGCAGATCCTGGCAGCCAGAGCCATCCACAACATCTTCAGGATGACCGAGTCGCACCTGCTGGTCACCTGCGACTGCCTCAAGTACGATTCCACTGTCATTGTGAGACTTAAGTCACGAGAAGGAACCGTCTCTGTGGCGTCCTCTAGAGGCCGAACGAGAGAGCTAGCGTAAAGGTCACAAGGTCATTCAAGTCTAATGGGTTCCTCCTCCTTTTGACTCGTTTTCGCGGTGTTTACTCGATGGTTGAAAGTTTTGCATTTTTGAGACCAAACTCACAAATGAGACAAAAAAATAAATAAATCTCTGACATTATAAAGTCATAACATCACGTATAAAGTATAAATCTGGAGCGCAGATTTTAATGTTTTTGGTAATTTTGTGTTTTTAATCTCAGATAATTATTTCTTTGGAATATTACCCCTCTGCTTCAGCTCCATAATTATTATTTTATTTTTTTTTACCTACAGTGGCCCGAATAAGCCTTCGTACTATATAGATGCATCAAAAGTTACTTTTAATGTTAAATTAAAACATGAACATGGCCTCGTCATACCTTTTTGCCTCAGCTTCCGTCTCCATCAAAGTACCACCGGGTTATTTTCCTGAATGCAAAAAAAAAAAAAGGCCCAAAATAGGACAGAATTCACATTTTTGTAAAATGTCTGTTCAGTAAAATGTCTTTGATTCCAATGTTTTGGGTTTTTTTTTCGTTCCAGACTCATCGATCCTCAGACACAAATCACTCGCCTCAGGGTGAGATGACCTCCGCTCGAGTTTTCCTCTCAGAAAGTTTTAGTCTCTCGACACGATTCTAATGATACGTCCCCTCTTTCCTTCCCTCGTGTCCTCCTCTTGTCTCCTCTCCTCTCTCCTTCCCGTAGTTCCCTCTCACCAGTGTGGTTCAGTGTTCGTCCCATCAGGACAACAAGAGGCTGTTTGGTTTCGTCCTGCAGGCGGCGGGCGAGCAGGGGGACAGCCGAGCCGTCGGCTACATCTTCGAGTCCAACAACGACGGAGAGAAGGTCGGTCCCTCTATCTCTCTGTATCTCTATCCCTCTATCTCTCTATATCTCTATCCCTCTATCCCTCTGTCCATCTGTCCCTCTGTCTTTTTTGTTTATCTCTATCCCTCTGTCCATCTGTCCCTCTGTCTCTCTATCCCTCTGTCCATCTGTCCCTCTGTTCCTCTATCCCTCTATCCCTCTGTCCATCTTCTCCCTCTATATCTCTATCCCTCTGTCCCTCTATATCTCTATCCCTCTGTCCCTCTATCCCTCTGTCTCTCATCCCTCTATATCTCTATCCCTCTATCTCTATCCCTCTGTCTCTCTGTCTCTCTATCCCTCTATCCCTCTGTCTCTCTATCCCTCTATCCCTCTGTCTCTCTGTCCCTCTATCCCTCCATCTCTGTCTCTCTATCCCTCTGTCCCTCTATCTCTTTATCCATCTATCCCTCTGTCCCTCTATCCCTCTGTATCTCTATCCCTCTATCCCTCTATCCCTCCATCCCTCTATCTCTCTATCTCTCTATCCCTCCATCCCTCTATCTCTCTATCCCTCTATCCCTCTGTCTCTCTATCCCTCTGTCCCTCTATCCCTCTGTCTCTCTATCCCTCTGTCCCTCTATCTCTTTATCCATCTATCCCTCTGTCCCTCTATCCCTCTGTCCCTCTATCCCTCTATCCCTCTGTCCCTCTATCCCTCTTATCCCTCTGTCTCTCTATCCCTCTGTCCCTCTATCCTTATCTCTCCCTCTGTATCTCTATCCCTCTGTCCCTCTGTCTCTCTATCCCTCTATCCTAAGTCTCACTGTCCACAAACGCTCTGTCTGACCCGCGTGTCTTCTTCACGTGTTTTCAGATCTGCGACAGCGTCGGCCTGGCCAAGCAGATCGCCTTCCACTCCGAGATGGTGAGGCGGATTCAAAGCCTCCGTTACACTTCGGACAATAATTCACTCACTCGCGGCATTTTTTTGGAGAATGGCTTCTTCGGGTGAATTTATTTTTTGCCGTCTCGTTGCTGTGTAGGACCGTAAGGCCGTGGAGAAGAGGAAGGAGCACGACAAGGCGAAAGAGAAACAGCAGGAGGAACTCAGCAAACAGAAGCAGATAGAGAAGGTGACCTTTAACCTTTAACCCCTCACTGGTCCCTCTCCTGAAACCAGGCAGAAACCTCCAGTGAAGCCAATGCGGAGGGGTCTTAAACCTGCATTCTCTCTCCTGACCACCAGGGGGCGACTCCTCTGGTTGTATAGAAGTCAAAGCTTCATGTGTTAAAGCTGCATTCTCTCTCCTGACCACCAGGGGGAGACTCCTCTGGTTGTATAGAAGTCAAAGCTTCATGTGTTAAAGCTGCATTCTCTCTCCTGACCACCAGGGGGCGACTCCTCTGGTTGTATAGAAGTCAAAGCTTCATGTGTTAAAGCTGCATTCTCTCTCCTGACCACCAGGGGGCGACTCCTCTGGTTGTATAGAAGTAAAAGCTTCATGTGTTAAAGCTGCATTCTCTCTCCTGACCACCAGGGGGCGACTCCTCTGGTTGTATAGAAGTCAAAGCTTCATGTGTTAAAGCTGCATTCTCTCTCCTGACCACCAGGGGGCGACTCCTCTGGTTGTATAGAAGTCAAAGCTTCATGTTAAAGCTGCATTCTCTCTCCTGACCACCAGGGGCGACTCCTCTGGTTGTATAGAAGTCTATAGAAAATGACTCTACTTCTCTCTTGATTTATTCCCTCAGTAAACATTGTAAACATGAGTTTGTCTCAATCTCTAGTTTCAAGTCTTCTTTAATACAGCATGATGTTCATTTAGTAGATTATGGTAAAAAAAAAAAGCAAGCTTGGCTTGTAATAAATAATTATATTTAACTGAACGGTTAAATTCATATTATTGCACGTAGTAAATATTGATATTGAAGAGTTCAATTGATTTGATAGCATGAGTAAATTATCAAAATGTAAGATGTGCTTTTTGCCGTCCGTTATCTATAACTGAAAAACCTCCTTTTGCATAATGAGTACTTTTACTTTTTGCACTTTTAAGTATATTTTGATGCCAGTACTTGCATACATTAGGAAGGGTTTTGAATGCAGGAGTTTTACCTGTAACTTAGTATTTCTGAGTAGTTCTACTTTTACTTACCTTTTTTTTTTTTTTTTTGTCGTTGTGCCTCCAGGATCTGGAGGAGCAGAGCCGCCTCATCGCCGCCTCGAGTCGCCCCGCCAACCAACCTGCCGCTGACGGACAGTTCCTGGTGCTTAGCAACAGCCAATCGGAGGACAGCGATGCCGGGGAGGAGGGGAAGAAGAAGGGCGAGTCTGAAGCCTGACGGACGTAAACGGAGGAGGCATGTTTTACCAGGCGAGTCCCAGCTGGTACCGTCGAAGCTCAGGAATCAGAGGAGGGGAACACCACCCGCCCGCCCACGAAAACATGCGCTCCCTCTCTGGCTGGACTCTGTGAGCGGAGGATAAACTAAACGCACCCTCACGATAAGAAGAAGAAGAAGAAGAAGGAGGAGGAGGAGGAGGAGGAGGAGAAGGAGGGCAGTATGAATGGAAAACTTCTCGTCACAGACTTTTTGTTTTTATTTTTTTGTGTTTAAAAAAAAAAAAAAAAAAAAAAAAACACGCTGCTTTTTATACCGGCTCTCCAGAAAAGGACGCAAATATCGATTTAACCTGCAAGTTTCTGTTTGTTTTTAATGTTTATTTTACAGAAAGAGCTGACGGCAGAGACAGAGGAGTTAAAGCAACACGTGCAGAACAATGAGCCGGGGTCAGAGGTGAAGATTTCCCCGAGACCCCAGAGAGAACAGAACAAAAGGAGAAGTTAAAGGTGGAAGAGGGACTCTTACTTTGAAGACAGTCGCTGGTTTTCACTCTTTTCATTCACTTTCGAGACGTCGATCAATCAAGTTGAGCAGAAAATGAATCTGCAGCTATTTTAAGGATCGTTCGTGGGTTCCAGCTTCTCAAGTGTGAGAGTTTGTGGGTACTTTTTGACTGTTTTCGTACGTTGTACAGACCGATCGATTATTCGATTTTTTTAAAAAAAGAAACAACTGGTGAATCATCATAAATGAACATCACGACGACATCAGAGAGATGAAGAGTGGAGTCTCTGTTCAGGGATTAACAATCTGATTTTCATAGTTCATTAATAGTTTATTAAGAAGAGCAGAAGGCTGAATTACACACATCATCCAGTCAGGATCTGGTTGATTTGCAGGTTAAAAATTGGGCTAAATTTGGTTGAAAAATATATAAAAATATATTTTTCTAAGCTTCATTCAAACGAAATGATAAAATATCTTGTTTGTCGTTGCCTCCTATTAAACGTTACTGCAAAGGTTATATAAATACAGAAACGTGTGAAAGAAATGAACAAATGAGGAGGAATCCAACATGGTTGAATTTAAAAGTGACAAATTGAGCTTTTGAATTTGACCGTTTTTGCTTTGTGAATATATTTTCCAAGTAAAACCAAATAAGAGATAAAATAAAACATTGAAAATGTTCAGATTCACAAAGCGTGCCCATGTCAAACAAAAATAAATAAATAAATAGTTCCAGCGTGTTTAATATATATATATATATATATATATATATATATAAAAAAACTAAATTATGCTGAAAATTTCCACACAAAAAAAAATAAATAAATAAAAAAAAAAAAAAATATATATATATATATATATATATATATATATATATATATATATATATATTTATTTATTTATTTTATTTTTTTTTTTTTTTTTTTATTTTATGTCAAAATTTTCAGCATAATTTTATCAGAAGGTCAAATCCTGCGCCTCTGGGGTCAAAGGTCAGCTCTGCTAAGTCCACATCCACTTTTTGAAGTGTAAGAAAATGAGAAGAAGAAAAAACGCCTCCAATGCAACTAATAACGTTGTCTCTCAGAAGTCACCTTTTTCTGTATTTGTTGGGGAATTGTCGGACATTTGTTGTCTGTCCAGCGTCTCATGCGGTTTGTGTGTGTGCGTGATGCGTGCGCAGGTGTGTGCGTGTGTTAGCATGTTGTCAGGACGGAGCCAACATGGCTGCCACAGGTGGGAAACTACAGAATCAAAAAAAAAATATTCATCTTTCCATCGTAAAAGATTTTTATTCCACATGTCTGCAACTTCTGCCTCCTACAAAATGAATAGTTGCATGAAAGTAGTGCTCATTAAGAATAATAACAATAATCACGTATTATATCATGTTCTTTCCTGGTCTATTAAGATGAATAACAAAAGCACAAATCTGATCAAATGATCTCACTTCGGCCTTATTTGTTGACGGATCTCCAGTTTGAAAAACTGAAAGAAAAAGATGCATTTTATTCAGAAATTACTCAGAAAACGCTGAAGAAAAATTAACATTTCTAACAAACTTTCCGCCAAATAATCCGCTGAGTCGGCGTTTTTTTCTCCCGACGTCTCAATATTAATCCGTGCTTTTACAAAACAAACGTGTTTATCCGTGTCATTTGTTCGGGACCGCCTTCTTTTTATTCATTAATCTGCCTTTATTGTGTGTGTGTGTGTGTGTGTGTGTGTGGATGTTAAAGGTCAGAGGTCACCGCCTCCTGTGGTGGAACTTAAAGATGGAGATGATGTTTCTAAAACCCTAAATCGACGGTTACGGAGTGGTGATTTTTTTTAAAAAATTTTTTTTTTTGGGGAGGATGTTTTCTTGGTTGTAACCAGGTGAAGAACTCGTGTTGAAGTGGAGCTGCACTTTACTGACGCAGGAAAACGGGAACGATGATGTCGAACTGTAAATATGTTTCAGTGATAATTGTTTCAGTGTCATAAATGATGATGATAATAAACAAAAAACAAAAAAAAAGCTTTTCAGTGATAAATAAAAGCACTAACTCCACCCGCCCGACTCCGTCTGCTGTGTTTAAATCAAACGAACCTGTTGGTGGTCAGCATCTCGTCCTAACTAGGGAACATATTTAGGTTTCCACTTGTTTCAGTGTTACATCTTTAAAAAAAATTTATGCTTTTTGTAATTATATTGCAGAATTAAAAGTAAATTAATGGAGTTACAAATAGATATCAAATAGATTATTCAGCCGACTCAACATGAAGATGTGTTGGCACATTTCTATTTTTAATTCTAAATTAGCTGACTGTTTCCGTGTGTCACAAAGCAGCGTATCCTAGCAACTCTTCACATTTTGTTTACGTTGCAGCCGGATGCTGAAGTCATTTTAATTGATATTCCCCACTTGTAAATCTACATTAGAGCGAAAACAAGATTTTATTTAATCTATTGCAAGTTTAATAAAAAGAGAAGAAACTTAAATACATATTCACATCTTAACTAGTTGAAGGAGCATCGAGTCTTCTTCTGTCTGAAGCTTTGCACGTCGGGATTTGGGGATTTTGTGAAGACATTCTAGATCCATAATCCACCTCTTATCTTATCTTCAGACATTCAGACGGTTGATTTGACCCCAGCTGGTCTCTGATCAACAAGAAGCTCCTGAGATCAACTTAAAGAGTCCAAATATTTATGTCAATGTGATATTTTCAGGTTTTTTTCTTAATCCTACAAAAATGTATCGTTGAGTTTTGAGTGTTGATTGATGAAGAAAATAATGCATTTAGGAGACTTTATCATAAAGAGGCAACATAACGAAATACGAAAGCTTTCTGACTGAGTCAGAAGTAAAATGATCATTTAGTTTATAGTAGTTTTTTTTATATATTATTATGAAGGATCGGTCTGTATTTAAAGTAAAATAAACACACACATTTGCCACCACAGCAACTTTATTTTAGAACAAATGTGAACAATATTACCCCAAAAAAAGAAATAAATATATACATTTTCATAAAGACTTCTTATTCCACATGATCTATAAATAGAATAAGCCAAAAATGTTAGAGATACCTGAACTGATTACCCATGGAGCAACAAGTAAAAATAAATATGCAAAAAAAAATTGTCAGGTCTTTTATAAATAACTGATTATATATATAAATATACATTTATTTCAAGTGTAAAATCATGAATGACAGCAAACAGATGAACTGAATATCAACATCTGCGGGAAAATAATTAGCAAACTAATAAAAATATGAACCGAATCTGTGCAGTTTCATTTGTCCTCCATGAAAATAATCCACCTTAAACAATAGTTTAAGAGACTTACACAACTTACACAGAGATACACAAAATAAAAATATATTTTTGGGTCCCTTTTAACACTTAGATTTTAGACTTCACCGCTGCGATGTTTTATGAATCTGAATTTATACAGAATTTATAATCAACACATTATCTTGATGTTCGTCAACCGTCTAAATGTGTGAAACAATAGAAAGACATGAGCTCCTGCCCTGTGAAGTTAAACCTGTAGGAATGCTTTCTAGGCACAAATATAAAGCTTTGCACACCGTCTGAGGCCATGAAGTTAAAATAGAAAGTTGAAAATACCTGTATATGTTTTATATGTTGTTCTGACCTGAATGTGGCACGAGGCTGAACATTGTGGGTGTTTTTTTCCCAGATCTACAGGAAGTGTTTTTTAACGAGTTGAATCTTTTTCCCGTGGGATCCTTCCCGTGTTCCTCCTGGGTTCACCGGCTCGGCTCGGCTCGGCCCGGCTCGGCTCGGCTCGGCCCGGCTCGGCTCGGCCCGGCTCGGCTCGAGGTGTTTGGTGTTTGGAGGTTCGGCTCGTTTCACGTCAGCGTCCTCTGTTTCAGGATCTGGTCTGAGAGCCAGTCCAGACCCTCGACCAGACCCGTCCCGCTGACGGCGCAGGACGCCTGGACGGACCACTGCAGGAGACACGGAGACAAAGACAATGAGATTAGTTTACGATGCGTTTGATTGTCCTCAAAAATAACTCTGTGTCCTGTAGTTAAGTCTAAAAAAATCTTGGGACATAGTTTAGTTTAGTGTTTCCCAAACTCTTTTTTTCTGGGTACCTACTTTTTTATAATTATAATAATAATAATAATTATTATAATAATAATAATAATAATAATAATAATTTCTATTGATCTTATTCATATTTTTATTTTTATTATTATTATTATTATAATTATTATTATTTATCTTATTATTATTTTAGTTATTATTATTGTTATTAAATGAGCGTTCCTGACCATTTCCTCATCACCTCATATTATCCTATATAGTTAAACCAGCTATTTCAAAGATATCTTCGTTTTTATTCCTGTGTTATTGAAAAACAAATTCACATGTTAAATACTTTATAAATGAAACCAAATAAATGCATTTCGGCGGAGCTAACGAACAGAATGTACGCCAGCCTTTCATATTAGATTTACTGTCGTGAAATATATTACAATTATCAGAACAATACGAACATTCAAGACTTGAAACTAGAGATTGAGACATAAACTCATGTTTACAATGTTTACTGAGGGAATAAATCAAGAGAGAAGTAGAGTCATTTTCTATAGACTTCTATACAACCAGAGGAGTCGCCCCCTGGTGGTCAGGAGAGAGAATGCAGCTTTAACACATGAAGCTTTGACTTCTATACAACCAGAGGAGTCGCCCCTGGTGGTCAGGAGAGAGAATGCAGCTTTAACACATGAAGCTTTGACTTCTATACAGCCAGAGGAGTCGCCCCCTGGTGGTCAGGAGAGAGAATGCAGCTTTAACACATGAAGCTTTGACTTCTATACAACCAGAGGAGTCGCCCCCTGGTGGTCAGGAGAGAGAATGCAGGTTTTAAGACACTTCCACATCGGCTCCAATCGGCAGAGTTTGCCGCTTGATAGGGTTACACTCCACCACAGCATTGCATTGTGGGATTGGCTACATTCATGCCACGGACACCTACCGGCCGTGAGGCTCCTGATAGGCCCAGACCCTCTGTGATGTCACCGACGGACATGGCTCTGGGCAAATCCTGTTTGTTGGCAAACACCAGCAAGGCCACGCCCCTCAGATTGTCCTCGTCCAACTGCAAAGGCGAAAACAAAAATACAAATGTTCAGACAAACAGATCAGTGACGTCCTCCTCTGATGTAATTACATTTTTAATTAGTCTTTAATCAGACAGCTCTGAACTAATCAATAAAAAGTAAAGAGACAGATACCATCCTGTGAAGCTCTTCAGCAGCATCTTTAATCCTCTCGGGGTCGTTGCTGTCGACCACAAATATCAGACCCTGAAGACGAGACACAGACTCAATCCAACTGCCTCATTAAAATACTCCGAGTGAGTCTGTAGTAGTAGTAGTTGTAGTAGTAGTAGTAGTCGTATTAGTAGTTGTAGTAGTAGTAGTCGTAGTGGTATTACCTGTGTGTTAGTGAAGTAATGTCTCCACAGAGGTCTGATGATTGTCTGACCACCAACATCATAAACTGTGAAACTGATGTTCTTGTACTCCACCGTCTCCACATTAAAACCTGCACACACACACACACACACACACACACACACACACACACACACACACACACACACACACACACACACACTTTATTTTATGGTTTTGTTTTGTATTCATTTATATTTTCATTAAACGTGTGCTTTAATGTAAACACTGACCGATAGTTGGGATGGTGGTGACGACCTCGGCCAGCTTCAGTTTGTACAGCAGAGTAGTTTTACCTGCTGCATCCAGACCCACTGCACACACACACACACACACACACACACACACACACACACACACACACGCGCGGACAAAATGTCAGAAAAATATTTTATCATATTTATTTTATTTTATTACTTATTTGTAATATTTTTTAAACTTTATAATTTTTACATGAAAGTCTTAATCTGTTAAGTGTCATGCCAATTATAATGTTGGAGGAAGTATTCAGATCCTTTACTTCAGTAAAAGTACTAATACAACTAATAAAAGTGCTGCATTGAAAACTTTTGTAATTTCACATGTTTTTATTAAATATTTAATTAATTATTGATTATGTAATTGAAGGTTTTTGCATGAAAAAAGGCGAATGATGACGATTAATAGTTGCCCATTAATTATCTGTCAATCGACTAATTGACTAATCGACTTTATTTCAGCTCTTCTTGCATAAACTGTTGGGTAACTTCATTCATAACAAAACACCTCAATAAATCTTCATATGTTTGGTGTGTAAAAAAAAGAATCAAGTAAAGTAAAGAAACAAGTAACTAAAGCTGTTAAATGTTTGTACATATCACGTCAGGCACAAACGAGTACACAACGCAGTACAATGGAGCTGATAACAACAGAAAAGTACATAAATATATGACAATATAATATAATATAATATAAGACATGACAGCAATTAAGTTGACATCAGGGTGATTCATCAACTGTTTTTGTAATATTATAGAAACATATTGCCTTAAAAAAAATTGTAAGGGCAAGAAAAAGGTACAGCTACATCTATAATAATAATAATAATAATAATAATAATAATACAATAACAATAATAAGAAGAAGATCAATAAGAATAAGAATTATAAGAATACGAATAAGAATAAGATCAATAATAATGACAATAATAATAACTAAAATAGGAACAAGATAAAATCACTAATAATAATAATAACAATAATGATAAGATTAAGAATAACAATAACAATAATAAGAATAAGAATAATAACAAAAATAAGAATAAGATCAATAGAAATAATAACAATAATAAGAATTATAATAATAATCTCACCCATTAAGATCCTGACAGGTGTCTTGGAGGTGAACCTGGAGAAGATGTGTGAGATGATGACGCCCATTGTTCAGCTAGAAAGTTTCAAGCTCGTTGTGTCTCTGTCGGTGTTTGTGTCCTGTTTTATAGAGCAGGTGTGTGTGTGTGTGTGTGTGTGTGTGTGTGTGTGTGTGTGTGTGTGTGTGTGTGTGTGTGTGTGTGTGTGTGTGTGTGTGTGTGTGTGTGTCATCCCGGCTGCTGTCAGCTCGGTACACGCTGGCAGCGGCTGCAACACAGCTGCCATGACGACACATCGGAAACCTTTCGGCAACACTTCCGCTCACAGGCGCGCCTTCAGAATAAAAGCCCACCTGTTGAGTCTCCTCTGTGCCACAGAGCTCCATTGTTGTCCAAAAACTAATAAAATAATTTAGGTCAAAATATGATAACATAAGACGTATCCTTTAAGTGCAGTGTTGTACACAGTTAGTCAGTATAATAATTAAGAATATAGGTAAATAAATGGTTTACAAATACTACACTACTTACACTATGCATCACAGAAAGTACTTTACTATAGTATACTATCATTAAATCAAATAAGTTTTAGAAAAATGTCTGCAGAGCTTTATTAGATGATCGTTTAGCATATTATTTGTATATTTACTTCATAAACTACTGCTTATTTTTACATTTCCCCCTTTTTTTCAATATAAGTTGCAGTTTGTTTGCAATATAAGTTATTGTGACTGCTATAAAATATAAATAAGGAAACATATTCCCAAATTGAATTTAAAAAAAAAAAAAAAAAGTAATATGTTAAAAAATATTACATATAGATGCAATTTAATAGCATTGATGAGAATCATAGAAAATACTGAATTTAGTTTTGGTCTGAAACAGTGTCGAACTTTTGTTTGAGTTTTATTTTGGCAACAAGGCCGTGTTTCCTGCAGCGTAGCAGGAAGTGTTGCTCTGCTCTTCCTCTTGTTGTTGGCAGAACTGACAGTCTGTTTTGTGTCTGTGTTCACCTGTCTCCACTCAATTATTATCAAGTTTCTGTTTGCCCAAATAATCTGTAACTCTGTGTCATCTTTGTTAACAAGTACAACTTTTTATTATTATCATTCCCTTTAAATGTTATGATAGTAATAATAACTTTTATCTCTTATATGTTTTGTCATGTAGGATTTTTGCCTCTTTTCTTTTTTTCTTTTTATTCTGAAGCACATCGAGTCGACTCCTGTCGTATGAAATGTGCTGCATAAATAAACTTGACTTGTCAGCATTTGTTTTACGTTGTCAAAGTGACAATCATAAATTTCTCTGCTGGGAGCAAAAGAGGAAGTAGTGGGACGTCATTATCCTGGTGGATTGTCAGTTTGTTTCCTGTTACCAAACAATGGTTTTTTTCAACCGGGGCGATGATGTTGCCCCAAAAACCCAGAGTAACTTTTGTGCTTTAACACATTTTAAATGAAACATTTGACATTTCCAATCCAGATTTATTCACAAAGCACATTTAAAAACAACAACAAAACAAATAAAAAAAACACAATAAACACACAAAGACCATAAAATAATAAAATAAACAAGGCAACTCTGATAGTGAATTAAAAGTCAAAGAATAAGACAGAATTTTAAAACATGTAGTGTTTAGACATTTTGAGAAATACGCGTTCTTGACACCTCTCTCATGTTTGTCTGGTAAAGATGACGTGGCCCGTTAGCTTAGCTTAGCACAAAGACTGGAAACAGCTAGCCTCACTGTGTCCAGATTATCACCTCAATAACAGTTTATATCTCTTTTTAGGACAAAAACTGCACAACAAACCAACAGAAACTGATTTAAATTTAATTTAATAAGAAATAGTTGGACACAGACTTGACAACATTTCTCTTCACCATAGCTTTGTGCCAGATCTTTGTTTATTTTACCTTTTTTTTTTGAAGGCCGCTGACACACGATGTCCGACTTGTTGAATCTTGAATTCCAGTTTTAGCAAACTCTAGCTTTTAATAAGTCAGTTGTTCTCGTGATGACATGGTGCATATTCCTAAATAAATGTGTGTTTAATCAAATTATCACACACTTGGTCCCTCCCAATGCAAAACTTGTTATGGAACTGAGAGACTGAGATGTATTGACACAGCGAGTTGTTAATCCTAGTCCTGGTTTGTATATTGTGTATGGTTTCTGTCAGCGAAAAGAGAAGTTAAGACATAACGCATAAAAAGAGGAAGACATTAACGAAACCGTCTCAAACCTCCACAACAAAGTCTCTACAAGTTTTATTGTTTGAACTTTTCCTCTTTTCTTTTTTCTTTTAAGTGTTCAATTATATTTTCTGCACAATCAATTTTGGAACAAGTCTAAAAGCAGTTTCAAAGCCTTCTCAACACCACATGGACTAAAAAAAAAAGAATTTTATTCTGTTGGGAAAACACAGAATTCTTGTATTTTATTACACATTGACGACTGTATTTATACTCAAACTCACGGAGAGGACATACAGAGGACATGACACCTGTCACGCAGACTGTGGTGTGTTCGTGGTTCAGGGAAATCACAGCAGAGTGAGACATCATCACGTGGTGCATCATTCTGGATGAACTGGTTTTCTCCAGGTACATCATTGAAAACAGTGATTGCATAATAGTCCATGAACTAACACTGAACCGTCGATTGCAAAACATTGTCTGGTTTGTTTGTTTGAAAAAAAAAAAAACTCTTTATCCTTCAGTTAATCAGAATCATTAAAATTCAAATACACCAAATTTGGAAATAAAAAAAAGGGGATTGAAAAAGTGTTATTTGTAAAGTAACTAAAGCTAAAGTCAGACAAGTGTAGAGGAGCACAACGTATAATATTTGATGTGGTGGCATTAAAGTAGTTAATAATAAAGTTAGTAAAATAATACTTAAAGTACCAAAAGTAAAAGTAAATTCTTTTGGCCCATTTCAGAATAATATATATTTATATAATTTAATTATTGGATAATCTGATAACCCAATATATTGTATTATTGGATTACAATATAATAAAAATGTAAAGATATATGATTAATAAATGCATAATACATTAAAAATATATGTGTATTAATAAATAAATGCATTATATTACTTGTGTATTATTATAATCAAATAATACAATATAATATATTATTGGATTATAATTATTGATGCATTCAATTGCATTGTTTATTACTGTAATGTTGCAGCTGGTAAAGGACATTTTAATAACGTTATATATATTAACTTAACCTACACATAATTTATTTGTTGATCATATTTTGTGTCAATATTCTGAATTTGTTAAGCAACTAAAGTTATCAAATACATGTTGTGTAGTATTAAGCACCACAAAAAAAAATGTACTTAAGTAAAGTAGTTGAGTAAATATAAATGAAAGGGGGCCGGCTCGAGGCCTTGACCGAGCAGAAGAGGAGAGACTGAATCAAAGGGGGAGTTTCTTTCTGCAGAAATGAAACTTAAAGCAGCTCCTGAGGTCTGAGCTCAGTTCAGGAAACGACACACAGATAAACAGAAACACACACATTCTCACCGAGGACGCTTCGCTGCAGAGACTCTGGTCAGCCGGCTGAAGATGAGGATGATGATGATGATGATGATGATGAAGAGCAGGCCGCTTTACGTTCCCATTGTGGTGGTGCTGATGTCAGCATTGGCCGTCACAGCTACACCAACAAGAAGTACTCCGACATGGCCAACATCAGGTACGAACATATATACATATATATGTCATGTATGTGTTTTCATGACTTCTGAGGACATGGCATTGATTGACATTCATTCCCTGGAGATCTACCATAAATAACCACAACCAGACTAATCCTAACACTCGACCTGACTTTAAACCAAGACTTCACCCTAAAACAGACCTGGGCATTGTACGGCTGAATAAAACGTAAATAAGTGTACATGATGCACATTATACAGCTGCAGTGCTTTTATTTTGAAGGCGACTGCTGCCGTTTTTTTTCCCCCCTCAATTTCCGTGCGTTCGTACCTTGGTGAGCGCGCGCGAGCAGCAGCGTCACTGCGATGTGTTGAACTGAGTTTACAGGAGATGTGAGTTAGCTGTCAGCCCTCAAACATGTATCAAAAGATTGTAGAGTTTTTTTTTTTTTTTTTTTTTTTTTTACAAAACATGGACTTCTAAGTATTTATTTACTGAAGTCGAAGGTAAAGCCGTGTGCTTAGTATGTGGAGAACAGGTCGCAGTGTTTAAGGATCACAATGTGAATCTCCATTACGAGACAAAACACGAGGAGCAACACAACAATGCTCATTTTTGGTTCATAAGATGTTGTTTCTCTTTGGATCTACCTCCATATGTAAACAAACATCCTCCGTGATAAAGTTTTACAGATCCAGATCCAGATCCTCTCTCACTGACGATCAGCTGTCAGCTGAAACTTAAGTAATTGGATTACAAAATTTGATTGCAGAAACTTGATCCCTGTCAGTGTTTTATTATACATGGATATTTAATATGTATATTTGTTTGGATCATTATTCATGCTGCAGATGTTTAAGGTGGAGCTTATTGAACTCCTTTATACACTGCTTTTCAGTTTGGGAAGTTCAGATGGGTTTGAAAAAAGAATTCTTCAAAATTTTAATGTGCAAAGTAACTCGTAACTAAAGCTGTCAGACAAATGTAGTGCAGTAAAAAGTACAATATTTCCCTCTGAGATGTAGTGGAGTGGAAGTACAAAGTTGAATAAAATGGAAATACTCAAGTAAAGTACCTTGAATTTGTACTTAAGTACAGTAAGTAATTATACTTGGTTACATTCCACCACTGATCATGACGTTCACTCTTACCGCTCGCAGCTCATCAAAACCATACAATGTACTGCTTTTTAGGAAGAGGTGGAATAATATTGAGCAGGATTGAGTTCAGTCTAGTGGTCCGGCCCTCCACAACAGTCCTTGTTTCTCATGTGGCCCCTTGGGAAAAATAATTGCCCACCCCTGAGTTTAAATGTAATTAATTATATTATAAGGATGTGCATTTTGTCCCCATAAGGAAGGCAAGTCCCCACAATGTGACTTTGTGCTTTATGTCCTCACAAGACTGGTAAAACACACACACACACACACACACACACACACACACACACAGAGACACACACAGTTGGACATGTTGCACAGTGTGTTCCTCTAAATAAAGGTATTGTCTAAGTTTGATTTAGTTTTGTTTGTATAACTTGTATAACTTAACCAGGAAGTTATTTGAGATATTTAAAAGATGTGAGTATGCGTAGGTGTGTATCTGTGTCTGTGTGTCTATGTGTGTGTGTCTGTGTGTCTATATGTGTGTGTGTGTGTGTGTGTGTGTGTGTGTGTGTGTGTTCAGATTAAGTGTCAAAGCACAAACATCCTTGTTTTTAAGCAGTGACCCAGTTCTAGACTTCATACTGAGCTCGCAGCACGTTTTCAGATGTTATTTAAAGGTACAGTGTAGCATTTAGCAGGATCTATTGGCAGAAATGGAATATGATATCAATAACTCTGTTTTCTTTAAAAACTGACACTTTATATTGGTGATCCGTTTTTTTAAAACATTTTTTTTTAAACATTTACATCTTCAGTAGAAACCAAGAGACGACGAGCTGAGAGCCTCGAAGAGAAGTCAGAAACGTTTGAGAACACGTTGTTGCTTTAGGTCACGAGACAAACAATTGTAATTATCAGAATGCACTGTATTGTGTAGTGTGAGGGTGCGTGAGTGAAAAGGAGATTTTATATATAACGCTGGCAACGTGTTTGTGTTGTTTCTTTTCCTCTTTCTTCCTCTAGAAACGCCCGGACGAAGTTTACAGGGGAAGATGTTCACTTTGTCTGGTAATGGAGGAGGAATATCCTTCTATCCACCCTATTATCATCGCACCCGTTCCCCTTGGCCAACCCGTCCCTACCACCCCCCCCCCCCCCCCCCCCCCATCCCACCCGCTCCCACCCGCCCCTACACCACCTGCCCCTACACCACCCGCCCTACACCACCGCTCCTACACCACCCGCCCCTACACCACCCGCTCCACACCACCCTCCTACACCACCCGCCCTGGATCACCACCCGCCCACACCACCCGCCCTACACCACCCGCCCCTACACACCCGGCCCCTCACACCACCCGCTCCTACACCACCCGCCCCTACACCACCCGCTCCTACACCACCCGCCCCTACATCACCCGCTCCTACACCACCCGCCCCTGGACCACAGCACCTGCGACTAGAGGCGAGTACATTCACAAACCACATAACTAAACAGAAACACCAGCGTCAGGTGATGAAAAACTAAATGTTACTTTAACGCAGAGGTTCTGATGTGTTCTCTTGTATTTTTATAAGAAGTGATGGTATTAAATTAATTCATTTACATGTTTGTTTGTGAAATGATGTTCTTCATCACGTTTTTGCAGATTGAAGCTGCATTAGGGGATTTCTGACCACTTAGATAGACTGAAAGAGTAATTTAAAACGGAATCATCTTATTTATTATATTTTCATTCTTCTGTCATATTGTCAGTTTATTCTGATTCAATGCTTCTTTTTTTTTTTTCTTTTTTTTTTTTTTTACAGAGAAAATACATTAATTCTGTCCTTCAGACCCAAAAACTTGTAAAATATAGAACTGGGCAATATGACCTTAAAACTTCATTCATTTTTATTTATTTTCGGGCACAATTCAGGATTTATTTTAATAATTATTTTTTTCCAGCAAAATGCAGCAATACAAAAACATGATTGAAGTCGAGCAAGTATATTAAAAGATGAAACTACACTGTTAGCGAGGCTTTGTTATAAGTATTTAAAGATACAGATGATGCCCTACAGCCGTAAGCTATCAGCACCAGAGATCTACGTTGATGTTTCGTGCCTCTTTGTCGTTGTTTTGTGTGTCTCTGTAGTCATTTTGTGTGTCTTTGTGGTTGTTTTATATCTTTTTGTAGTTGTTTAGTGTCTCATTGTTTTGCCTATTCTATGGTTGGGTTGTTTTGTGTCTTTGTGGTTGTTTTATGTCTCTTTGTGGCCATTTTGTGTGTCTTTGTGGTTGTTTTGGGTCTTGTTGTAGTCGTTTTGTGAATCTTTGTGGTTGCTTTTTGTCTCTTTGTGGTAATTTTGTGTCTCTTTGTAGTCCTTTTGTGTCTTTCTGTCTCTTTGTGGTTGTTTTTTGTCGGCGGAAGCTAATCAAAGCTAACTGAAGGAAACATTTTGTATCAACATAACAATAAAACATTTTTTATTTAAATGTTAATCTCAAAAAAGCTCTCTGTTTATTGAACATATCTGCAAAACCTAGTTCTATTTTTATTGTCTGCACTATTAATTTTCGGCTGTTTCTTTTTTAACTCATGCACTACAACAACCAAAACAACTGTTTGTTTTACATAACGTAATTTGTCAATCAACACTGCCCATGTGACTCCTGCAGGTGTGTCTGTGTGTCTGCGTTACCTGGCCGACAACATTCGCTCAATCTTCACACTCAGTCCATCCAGCAGCCTCCAACTGCAGCTGAGTACCAACAACGTTGGGTCGTATTCACTGTACTTGAACGGATACTCAACCCTGTACTTTGAACCTAACTTAAGGTTCTGGTCAAACATGAGACCGGACGTCTGGACCAGAGTCTGCCTCACTGTGGACTCCGTGAAGGAAGTGGCCCAGATGTTTAGTGGCTCGTACATCAGCATCAGGAAGCTGCTGCCTAATCGGGTGAGAACAAAGTAGCACATAATGCATTTTTGTAGCTTCAGCCTATAGACTGTAAATAAGAAGTGGAGGTAGTCGTCGTGACGTCACCTGTCGGTTTGTGGTCTGCAGTTTTGAAGTCTTGAGTTCAGCATTTTTGCCGTCGCCATCTTGGTTTTTAGCAACCAGTGAATGGAAGTGACCATATTTGGACTGCGGAGGAGGGATGCCGCGGTAGGGACGCCGTATCCTGATAGCGACCTGTCAATCACCTTGTAGCCCCGCCCCTAAAGCATCCCCTGCTTTATGGTCTGTTTGACTCTAAGTGGACCATAATTTACTAAATGAACATCATGCTGTATTGAAGAAGACTTGAAACTAGAGATTGAGACATAAACTCATGTTTACAATGTTTACTGAGGGAATGAATCAAGTCAGGGTCATTTTCTCAAACCAATTTTGCTGCAATAAAAATGTCTGAGTGAAAAAAAATGTCATTAAATTAAACAGATGTTAACAAACTGCATAACTTGCAGTTGAAAAAAGATATTGAATTGCAATACTACTTATTTGTAAGTATCCTGATGATATTGTATCCTGGGGTCCCACTTTGTCAAGCAACACGTCCCTTGTGTTGTTTTAACTTTGGGCTGTTTTACATCTTCATATATATCTTAAAATATCAGAAATATGCATGAATTTCGTATAATTTTAAATTGCATATTAATATGTTTTATAAATCTTAAAAAATTGTGGAGCCGTGGACACGCGCATGATCCTGATTTCCACTTCCACAGTTATTCACAAAATGATTTGCATATGTATCTAATTGAACTGCGCACCCCGAATACATTAAGGTCTCACTACAAACATCTGTTTAATAAACTGTGAAGGAACCAATTTGAAGTTGCTGAGGAGATTATTTTGTATTGTCTTTTTGTATATACAATAATAATATTGCACAAACTCTTTCCCCCAACTATCCTGTCATGTCTGAAGAAAACTGAAAAGGAGGGAAAAGGGTTTTTAAAATATTGACTGCAGTCATTCTTAATCTCCATGATTGTCTCTAATATTATCTGTCTCCTGTGTGTGTGTGTGTGTGTGTGTGTGTGTGTGTGTGTGTGTGTGTGTTCAGTATGTCTGGTCAGGTGAGCCTGTGATTGATTTTTCAGGTTTTGATGGTCAGTTGACAGATGTCCAGATTTGGGATTATCCTCTCCGCTACAAAGAAGTCTTCAACTACATGACCAGCGGCATCTACGCGTAAGTGTGTGTGTGTGTGTGTGTGTGTGTGTGTGTGTGTGTGTGTGTGTGTGTGTGTGTGTGTGTGTGTGTGTGTTTTGAAATATGTGAGCTTTCTCGATATAGGACTAGCACTAAAAAACTGTTATATATATTTCATTATTATATTATATATATTATTATTTATAATAATTTGTAATTATAATAATAATAAAAATAGTTGTTGTTTTATTTATTTTTTATTACTATCATTATTATTATATTCATGTTTTTTTTATAAACTTGTTATAAATCCACCATTTAAAAATACGGATGTGTTTTTAGGCCGTACAGCGGCTCCGTCCTCTCCTGGTCCGACATCAGCTACTCCCCCAGAGGACAAACCCTTTTGGAGGACACCTATGAGTGGCAGGCGAGACAGCCAATCATCAGCAGCAGAGGGAGGAAGGGGCGTCGACCAAAGGGAGGGAAGAAGACGTGGGTGTTTTCCAAAATGGTGGAGAGTCAGTGAGAGCAGCTTTAATGAAAAGAAAAGCTGTCCTCTGTTCTTCGTTTGATAATGAAGAAGTCACAATAATCAAACAACTATTAATCATAAATTAAATTCAAACTACTTTTTAGTAGTTTGAATTACGTACGTTGTTGAAGTACGTGGTGACATTATGACAAACTCGTCTCAGCAACGGAGTAAAACCCTGTGTGATTATTCTTTAATTTTAACTGACACGTTTCACTTCTCGTTTAACATGCGTTTGCTTCCTTCATTTTTGATGTTGTTAGAAAAACAATAAAGAGGTGTCTGACACAGTATCGTGACCGATTGTACATTTTATATAAGATGCAGCTGGGGGGTCGTTGTGCCATAAAGGAACAGTTCACCATTTGGGGAAATGTGTTTATTTGTATAGAAGATGGATATTGTTCTCATCAGGGGTTGAAAGAATATCGATGTTCAGTCACATTCTGCTTCAAGCTGAACTATTCAGCAGCTACTTGAGCCTCATGACATGATGGAGTCCGTTACAGCATTTAACAAAAAAATGTGACAAAGAAACGTTTTAACTCCGGTTCTGAAAAGTGAAGTCAATGCTGAAGTGTCCTAAAACCTGCATTCTCTCTACTGACCACAAGGGGGCGACCCCTCATATTTATATAGAAGTCTATAGAAAATGACTCTACTTCTCTCTTGATTTATTCCCTCAGTAAACATTGTAAACATGAGTTTATGGTCTCAATCTCTAGTTTCAAGTCTTCTTCAATACAGCATGAAGTTCATTTAGTAAATATAGTAATTAAATGCGTGTCTGATGATGCAACGTCACTTTGGACAACCCTTGCGAATGTGGTAAACATAAATCAGACATTACGCATCACAAACTTATCATTATCGTTTTTTCTTTTAGATAAATCTGTATAAATCAAGAAAACAGCAGTTGGTGGAGACCAAAAACGGAGCTAAAAGAGAGAGAATATTGGACTCACATTCATCAGGTGAACACAAACAGGACTCCAAATAAATGATCATGTTGCTCCGTAGCTGCCGAGTGTGTAAACAAACAACTGCTGTTAAGAAATTCACCAAATCAACTTCAACAAACTTGCTGCCCTCAAGTGGCAAAAATAAATATATCAGTTGTTGAAGGTCTAAAGCGTACAAGTAAATGAGTAGTGGTTATATGGCTTCAATGGAAACAAAGAAATAGTGAGCTATGCAACAGAAGAGGCTTGTGTTAGCGGACGTTGACATTTTTGAATTTGTAGTGTTTTATTATTTTGATGCACCGATGGGTTCAAATATCTTGACAGACAGGTCTTGAGAGTATTGTGAGCACAATACTAGCTATGCAGATTATTTATTTATTTTTATATATATAAATATATAGATATATATTTATTTATTTATATTTTATGTATATATATTTTTATTTATATATAAATATATATACATATATATTTATATTTATATTATTATATATATTTTTTTATATATATATATATATATATATATTTATTATTTTGTTTTTTTTTATTTTTAGATATATATTTTTTTATTTATATATATATATATATAAATATATATATACACGGTGCACTAACAACCTCTTGCCGACTGGTTATAAGTAGCTCCATAGTCAGAAATGTGAAGATAGCGAAGCCAGTGTTGTAATAATATAATATGACTTACACTTGTAAATACGGAATGTCTATGTATAAATTACGATACTTAAAAAGGATAATTAATAAGGAATAGCGAGCCTTATGGCAAGGAGTATGCGTAACATAGAAGACAGCCATATTGAGTTTTTTACTTAGACTTAGTTCAGGTATGCATGGAATGAGATAGAGAGAGGGGGATGAAGACACTGAAGTCTCCAAGTTCAACACAAAGGGCAATAAAACAACTCCACTTCAGGGAGGTTGATGCGTTCAGCTATACGAGAGGGATTAGAGATGACTTCAAGTGCCGGTAGGTCTGGGAGAGACCTTTGCACCAACTCTAAACCAACGGAAATCATCGATTCTACTATCATAAAACTTTAACCAAATCCACGCTACAAAACTGAGCCAATAAGAGGCGACGATGCACATTTTTACTGGACTATATTATCAAATGTGCTGGTCAGTTCGAAGCTCTCTTAGGTCAATGCGCACAGACAGATAACTCTCGCAGGCTGCTTTTTTAAGCAACTGTTGAAAGGCGGTGGCCTGCCGTTGGCTTATGAACCCTCAGCTAAGGATTATGCACTATATTGCCAACTTTTATTAAATTGATTTTTATTATAACCTACTGAATCCAGAAATTCTCTTCCAAGTCCGCCTAAAGATCTTGAACATTAACACCAGGGACCACAGTCACCTGCATTTCGGGGTTCAGAGCGGGCGACGTTGAATCCTATTTAAAACTGCTGGCTAAGGATAAACGTAAATACAGTAAGATTGTAATACACGTCGGCGGTAATGACTCCCGAATCCGGCACTCGGAGGTCACTAAAATTAACGTGGCATCGGTGTGTTTATACGCCAAAACAATGTCGGACTCCGTAGTTTTCTCTGGCCCCCCTCTCCTAAATTTGGTCAATGATGAGATATATAGCCGCATGTCATCATTCAACCGCTGGTTGTCGAGGTGGTGTCCAGCAAACAATGTGGGCTTCGTTGATAATTGGGAGACTTTCTGGGGAAAACCTGATCTGATTAAGAGAGACGGCATTCATCCCACGTTGGATGGAGCGGATCTCATTTCTGCAAATCTGACCAACTTTATTTGCAGACCTAATCCATGACAACCCAGAGTTCAGACCAGGAAGCAGAGTTGTAGTCTTACACCCTTCTCTGCACTTCCCTTAGAGCAGTTAACCACTCAAAACTATATAGAGACTGAGAAAATATTTGTATTTTGCTCCCGATTCCACAGTTTTCACTCTTCAGGCATCATTTAAAGATATAAATGTAGCTAATCTTGTGCTTGCCGTACACATATGACTACGGAATCCAAAAGATTCACACATTTGGCTAAAAATGTCTGAGAGTGAGAGGAAATCCACCTCTCTGCTCCATAGAGACCCATGTTAACTCTGACTCCAAAAAGATCTCACACAGACAACTGTACCCGATTTCTATTCAGCCATAAACACCACATTTTCTACACTACAGACCCAAATTTCACATTATCTGTTCATCAAGTCATCCTTCCTCTCGATGTCGGCTATCGAAGCAAAAGGAGCTACGGTTATATGAGATTTGAGATAATTCGACAGGTTTTAACTCCATGTTAAACGAATGGAACTGGAGTCTCTTTGAAGTAATCACCATGGAAACCTTTGATGTTGAAAGCACCCAGGTGTTTGTGATGAGCTAATTACTGCAGTTTGAACCGGCACACAGACACACACACAGACACTGTAAACATACACACATACACACATTAACAAATGACTTGGAGATATTCAGTCAAAGGCATTGTAACACCTCCTGTCAGTCTGTCTGTCGCTGTCTCTCTCTCCCTCCCTCCCTCTCTCTCTCTCTCTCTCTCTCTCTCTCTCTCTTCCCTCTCTCTCGCTCCCTCCCTCTCTCTTCCCTCTCTCTCTCTCTCTCTCTCTCTCAATATCCCTTTATCCTTCTCTTACTCTTTCTCTCTCTTACTCCCTCTCTTTCTTCCTCTCTCTCAACTTCTCTCTCTCTCAACTTCACTCTCTCTCATTCTTTCTCATTCTCTCTCTATCTCACTCAATATCTTTCTCTCCCTCTCTGTCTCTCTCTCAATCTCTTTCTCCCTCTTTCTCTCAACCTTTCTCCCTCTCTTCCTCTTTCCCCTTTTCTCCCTTTCAACCTCTCTCTTCCCCTCTTTTCCTTATCTCCCTTTCTCCCTCAATTTCTTTCTATTCCTCTCAACATCTCTCTATTTCTCTCTCTCTCACTCTCCCTTTCTCCATCTGTCTGTCTGTCTCTCTCTCCCCCTCTCTTTGTCTCTCTCTGTCCCCCCTCTCTCTCTCAAACTCTTACTTTTCTCTCTTTCTACTTTTACGGCTATTCCTGTGACAGTAAAATCGTTTAGTTTCCATCTTTTCCTGGATTGTAATTCATCTCTTGGATTCTTTAGATGATGCAGTTTTGCTTCAAACTTTTCAAGTTATACATTTCAACTACAAGGATTTTCATCAGCTTTTGGGCTTTAACAATTTTCAGCAGGTAGTTTCCCTTTTTTGTATTTTCAGCAGTTTTTTTGTATTTTCAGCTGTTTTCTGTATTTTCAGCTATTTTCAGTTATTTTCAGAAATCTTCAGACATTTTCAGAAATTTTCAAATATTTCAGCTTCAAATTTCAACTTTCAGCATTCCAACGCATTTTCAGTAGGAATGCATTTTCTAGTTTGATATAATATTCAAACTAAACTCATTGTTATGAAGTGTTATCTAATCAAGTTTTATTGGGGCTCATTTGTATTTTATATTTTACTTTTTTTTTCAAAAGTCTGTTTTGGGTCCATGATGGCATTTTTACCTTTTTTGTTATTGGCTGAGGGGGGTAGGGAACTAGTGACAACTCCACTGATGTGTAAAGAAACTTTTAGAATTATGAAATATAATCAAAAAGGAGTATTTTTTGAAGAATCTTTAATGAACTTGAATTATTCAGATGGTAACATTCTTTACACAGACAGTTAAATCCTGTTCAGTTGAACACACTTTGATCAGCAGAGGGCACAACAGCATCAGCTGAAGAGTCCTCTGCTCATGATACATTACATTTAAAAACACATCCAGACTAATGTTTACCTGCTGAAATATAAGATTTAAAAAATTAACACAATTATGCAGTTAAGTGACAGTAAGTTCCAGTTTTTTTAATGAAACGTTTGATATGATTGTGATGTTCCTGATATATCACGTTCATGAGAATGGAGCGTACGAACATCATGAAAACAACATAACATGAAGCCTCTAAAAATAAACATCATGAATATATTTATGATCTTTATCTCTAACTCTGTTCCACTGTCACACTGATCTTCATTGGTAATATATTCAGTTTATCAACAGTGAGAATGACTGGAAACATCCTCTCAGTGAAAGTGTGTGTGAAGGTGTGTATATGTGTGTTAGTATCAGGATCAGAGAACGACAGCTTTCCTCTGTTCCAGTCCAGATTCACTCTGATCCTCTGGGGCTTCTTCTGCACCACGAGATCAGTGACTGGACCAGGTTGTGCCTGTGCTGAGTATTTATCTTTATGGAACATTATTCTCAAACATCCAGACTGTATGAGTCCCTTCCTCTGGACAGACTCTGCTAACACACCCAGACACCAGAATGTACTGTCTCCTACCTCGACATCCCAGCTGTGAGTCCCAGAGTTAAAGCCCTCAGAGCCCAAAACAGAGCAGGTAGAATCAAACCTCTCTGGATTATCAGGAAGCTTCTGTTCCTCTCCAAATCTCACACTGGTCAGATCTTCAGACAGGATGAGTCTTGGACCAGCAGTGTTTGGGTCCAGAACCAAAGGAGTATAGGAGACCATGTCCTTCATCTTGTTCCAGATGTTGAAGGTCAGGTTGCCCAGGTGTTTGGCCTCGTCTATCAGAGGTCCTGAGAGCAGCTGTGGATCCTCCAGCAGGGGGCGCTGCTGGACTCTTTCCACTGCAGCCTTGTAGTTGTTGAGGAATGAGACGTCTTCAGCTCTCAGCTCGTCCTCTGTGGCTCTGACTGTGTCTGAAAGAGCTGCTATCTCTCTGCTCAGAGCCTCCATCTTCTCCTTCATCTTCTGACTCTTCTGCTCCTCTTCCTCCCTCAGAGCAGAGATCCTGGCCTCCTCTTCCTCCTCTAGGAACTGGTGGAGCTTCTTAAACTGATCCTTAATCTGCCCCTCCGTGCGTCGGACCTGAACCTTCATGTATTTTGCTATTTGATCAGACTTCACTTTAACTTGTTCAAAAACCTTTAACTTCTCCTTTAAGGGCTCCAGAGTTTCCTGAAGTTCCTTCTTGTGTTGTGGAGCAGCTTCATCGATGGGTCTGAATCTGTGGTTGGTGTGTTTTTCTGAATCTCTGCAGACGACACACACCGGCTGCTGATGGTCCAGACAGAAGAGTTTGAGTTTCTCAGAGTGCAGACTGCAGAGAGTCTCTGGAGCTCTCTGATCTCTCTCCAGTAAGAAACTCTCACACAGGTTCTTTAACACCAGATTACAAGGTGGATGTTTCCTTGAAGATTTTCTCTTACAAACTGGACACTCCTGTGTCTGTTTCTCTCTCCACCATTTCTTCACACAGTCTTTACAGAAGCTGTGGCTACACGACAGAAGAACAGGATCTCTAAAGACTTCACAACAGACCGGGCAGCAGAGATCCTCCTCTGATCTGGAAGCCATGTTGTCTCTGAGTGAAGCTGAAAACACAGAGAGTACATCAGTCATGGCTCCCCTCCCTCCTCTACTAACTTCACTGTAATGTACTTTCACTTTGAGTCGCGTTTTAGTCAAACTCACATTCAGTGTGTGGAGTGTCAGCTGGTTGAAGCAGCAGTGTTGTAGTTTTCCTCTTTTCTCTCCTGCAGCTGAACTCACTCAGATGAAGTTGTTAGTTTGTTCTGAAGGTGAATCTGATCGTCTGGTTTCCAGTCTACGTGTCTCTCTTTAGTGAGGACGAAAGAGAAACTGTTTCCTGGTTTGTCTCAAGTGAGTCAGATGAGGGGTTGAGCTTTATCAGACCTCCTCTGCTGAATGTTTCTGCTTCACATGTAACACTGTGTTTCTCAGTCCAAAGTACTGACAAGAGACAAAGTAAAATAAATCAAAAACAAGTATTATAAATAAGTAATAAATAGTAAAGAATATCAACTAAGTATAAAAGGTTAAAAAAATCCAGATTAACTAAAATATAACTACAAATATTAGATGTACTGACAGAATATATATTTATTGCATGAAGTATTCTGTATTTATATTGCTCAGATTTCTTTGGTGTTCTTGGGCTGAAGGAGCTGCACAGAGCTGCAGGGCGTCCTGCATGGGGTGGGAGGTGTTGTCCATCAGGGATGAGAGCTGAAAAAATTCAGTTGTCCAAAAAAATATATTTGAAAGACTCAACTACAAATTCTCTCTCTAGAAATCATGACCCGTTTACTCAAGATGATCCACAGACTTTATTGCGATTAGTTTGCGAACAGTTTTTAGAAACCACATTATTTTTGATGTGAGCACATCCTGGTCACTAATTGTGCTAAAATGAAGTGTAAGTAGATCGCCTGGTGTTACGTCGGTGGCGATGGCAGCAGTGGGATGTGGCTGTATGTGGTTTAGATATAGAACATGTTTGGATGAGAGAGGACGGTACTGGTGCTTCATCACTCAAATTGTCATGAGTGCTTTGCTTGTTGCATTCATTTTTATATTGAATATATTTAGGGTTTTTTTCTCTGTTTTTTCTTTTTAAAGGTTTTTCACCTTAAGTGGCTTAAATGACTTAAATGGCTGAAATGGCTTCATATGCTGGACCTACCAAAATAATAGGAGGAAAAGGAACAAGTTGTTTGGTCACTGAGTGAAATCCAGTGAGAAGAATCAATACTTGTCAAGAGGGGAAACTGCACATGCTAGAGGAACTATAACTTGACTCTGATCAACTCTGTGAAAAGACGATTGGAAAGCTCACATCAGAGGAGGAAATGTCTCTGAACATCCTTTGGAGTTAAAGGAAATAATTTGATATAATGTTCAAACTAAACTCATTGCTATGCAGTGTCGTCTAATTAAGTTTTATTGGAGCTTCGTTTTATTTCATGACATGATTCTTCATTTTAAAAAGCACTTGTCTAAAGTCTGTTTTTTGTTTCACGGCATATTTTCCTTTATTGTATTGGCTCAGATTAGATGGGGGGCACTGATGATGACTCAACTGTTGTGAAAATAAACTTTATTAATAAAAGTGTAATTAGGAGGAATTATGAAATATAATCAAAACGGAGTATTTTTTGGAGAATCTTTAATGAACTTGAATTATTCAGATGGTAACATTCTTTACACAGACAGTTAAATCCTGTTCAGTTGAACACACTTTGATCAGCAGAGGGCACAACAGCATCAGCTGAAGAGTCCTCTGCTCATGATACATTACATTTAAAAACACATCCAGACTAATGTTTACCTGCTGAAATATAGGATTTAAAAAATTAACACAGTTATGCAGTTAAGTGACAATAAGTTCCAGTTTTTTTAGTCAAACGTTTGATATGATTGTGATGTTCCTGATATATCACGTTCATGAGAATGGAGCGTACGAACATCATGAAAACAACATAGCAACATGAAGCCTCTAAAAATAAACATCATGAATATATTTATGATCTTTATCTCTAACTCTGTTCCACTGTCACACTGATCTTCATTGGTAATATATTCAGTTCATCAACAGTGAGAATGACTGGAAACATCCTCTCAGTGAAAGTGTGTGTGAAGGTGTGTATGTGTGTGTTAGTATCAGGATCAGAGAACGACAGCTTTCCTCTGTTCCAGTCCAGATTCACTCTGATCCTCTGGGGCTTCTTCTGCACGACGAGATGAGTGACTGGACCAGGTTGTGAGGACCAGATTACAAGGTGGATGTTTCCATGAAGATATTATCTTACAGACTGGACACTCCTGAGTTGGTTTCTCTCTCCACCATATCTTCACACAGTCTTTACAGAAGCTGTGGCTACACGACAGAAGAACAGGATCTTTTCCAGGTGAGAAATTGCATTTCTCACCTGGAAAAGGCTGGAAGCACTGTGAGAGTCATGTTTTTCAACTACTCCAGTGCCTTCAACACCATTCAGCCTTTGCTTCTGCTGTGTTCTTTTTGAAGAAACTCCGGAGGAACAAAGGAACGTCTTGGATCGAAAGTTACAATAAAGAGTATTTAATAAAGTAAAAGGCTTTGTGATACAGAGTACAAATCTCAGCTGAGGATTCATCGGCTTCTGCAATCCACAGACTGCTGAGCAGTTAACTGTCTCTTCCTTCCACCCACGAATCCCGAGCAGAGTACGAGCACAGGTATATATGGAAAACAGAAAAGGTGTGATTTCATCCTATTGGCTAAGAATGCAGGCAAATCCATTGGTGCACAACCTGCATACAGCGGAGCTCTTCTTGATGATAGGATTACAGTTGGTGCGGAAGGCAGTGTCCACGCCCCTGGGCACGTCCCTCTCCGGCTCTCGTGTTCAGGTACTGGGTAGCTTAATTAGCATTTGACAAAAACAAACTCCGCCATTTTCTCCCCACTGCGCCGTTATGACCATGCCTCTAAGCACGTGGCCTTCTCAGGTGCGTTCAAAGCAACTGTTTTTTTTTCCGACTGTCTCTCCCTAAACATGGCGGTACAATGTGGTATTGCACTGAGTACATTCTTTTAATAATGAAACTAATTACATAGTTTTAAAATCATGGCGGTACAATTGAGAGTATTACACTTCGTGTATTTCTTTAATAATTACATGGTCTTAAACTTATGGTGGTACAGTGAAGTAGTATACTGAATGCATTTTATTAATAGCAAGTAATTAATGAGCCGGGTTATAAGTTTGTTTATAATATTCTTCAATCCCTCCTTTTACACCAATTTTTAGTGTAAACAATCACACGTAGTTGACAAATTAATCAGAGAGGGGAGTGACAGTCGGTTCATCCACTTTTTCAGTTTCATCGGATGAATCATCTATGTTAATGTTCCACCCGACTTTTATCTAAACACACTAACTATGACATAGTCCAAACATGCGGTAGTTATGAAATGGTTATAAAATAATGTAATTATGAAATAGTTTAAACATTCTGTCGTTATGAAATAGTTTAAACATACTGTAGTTATGAAATGGTTATAATATATAACCTATACAGATGAGTATGGAAGCTGCAATACAAAGGGTGGTTAATATGGACAAAAATGCATTTTTGCCATTTGCCATTCATATTACCCAACCGGCAAGGACATCGGCGTGGGTCCGCTGCCACCGCCCCACGTCGCTGGAAACCGCCGTCACCCTGGCAGAGGACCACCTGGCGGTGCATCCCGGGAGTCAGGGGGACAGCGGTCGGCCACCGGCTCCATCCCGGCCGACACCCGCCCCGCGGAGGAGGCTCCCGCTGCAGCTCCTGGCGCAGCCCATACCGGCCCCGCGGTCGGCACCCCAACCCCGGCTCCCCGATCTTCCGACCCCAGCTAGCACCGGCACCCTTCCCAGCCCACAGGGGGTCCCTCAGGCACCAGGGCAGGAGTGTTGGAGGTGCGGGCAGCCCGGACACTTTCGGAGAGAGTGTCTTCTGATAGAGGTGGGCCAGGTGATCCGGGTTGCCGGCTCTCCAACACCCTCCCGAGGTCCAGCAGCGACGTACCGCGTTCCGGTAAGAATCCAGGGGAGTACACATCAGGCGATGGTGGATTCGGGCTGTACGCAGTCTATGATCCACCAGAGCCAGGTTCGACCCGGGGCAGTGGTGGAGGCATTGTGGGGGGAAATTGTGTGTGTGCATGGGGATGTTCACGAGTATCCCATAGTGTCAGTGGAGATTAGATACATGGGGAAAAAGCATAGTATAAAGGTCGCGGTTAGCTCCCGCCCTGATCTTGGGAACAGATTGGCCGGGGTTTGACAGGTTAATGGGGCAAGCTGCGGGGGTGCGTTCACGGCAGACAGGGTCATGTGGTATGTGCGCTATGCTCAGCGGCGACGCAAGGTCTTCCGACGCTGCAGACGGGGAGGGGGAACTGGCGGAGCCTTCCGTGGAGACTTCACCGGCTCCCGAGCTCCACTCCATGGAAGATTTTCCACTCGAGCAGGATGATACTCTGCGCTCGGCCTTTGACCAAGTGATAAAGATTGATGGTCAGCTTGTTTATGGAGAATAGCGATAGATTTTAATGTTGTGCTGCTGGCTTGTGCCCAGCTGGTTAAGCAGTAGGTCAGATGGGGAATAATCATTGCATCAAAATATAGTTTTGCAGCCTTCATGGTTAGACTGTTTCTTATATATCTAAAATTCATGAGGTTAAATTTTAAAATCTTTGTTACATGTTTTACCTGCTTTTTAAAAGAGAGATTAGAATCAATAAAAATTCCTAAATATTTAAAATCTGACACTACCTGTGGCCTGTCACCAGCAACATAAACATCTGGCTCCGGTGACACTTTGCAAGCCCTCTTTGTGAAGAACATACAAACAGTCTTTTTAACATTCAGGTGAAGGCAGGAATCTGCAAGCCATTTAGTTACATTTGTCATTGTGGACGTGAGCTTAAGTGCAGCTTGTTCTTTGTTTTTTGTGTGCACATAAATCACTGTATCATCAGCGTACATTTGAATATCACACCCATTGCAGACATCTGGCAAATCATTAATGTATAAACTGAATAATAAAGGTCCTAAAATAGAACCCTGTGGTACTCCCACGTTAGATCTCAGAGTAGATGATGAAACATCAGCCACTCTGACACACTGGGTTCTTCCTTCAAGGTAGGATTTCAGCAAGGCAAGAGACTCTTGGGAAAAGTTCAAATTTGACAGTTTATTAATCAGGACATTGTGATTAACATATTCATATTCATGTATAATGTAAATTGTAAAGATTTCATGTAATTATACATTGACTTCAATGTCTGAAAACATGATAATCTGAACTAGAATATTAAATAAAGTTTAATAGATCTGAACAATGATTGGCCGCTCAAACATGCAGTTAATGATGAGTTGATTCTTTATTCTTCATTTGGATCCCATCAGCTTCCACAAAGTGGTTGCTAGTCTTCATGAGTCCACACACACAAGTCAAAACAATAAAAATAAGAAACTAAAGTAGCGATAAAAATAACTAGAATGACCGTCTCAGGGTTGTATTCCTCCACCAACCAGTCAAGTTGCAGTTTACAAACATATCCGTTAAAAAATGTCATCACTTAATCATTTGCCTATCCTTTTAGACATTTGTGTGAAATTGTCAGAATTAACAGATGAATTCTTCACTTGTGTCCAAAAACCTGTTTTGTGAAGTCAAAGTGACCTTTGACCTCAAATTCTAATCAGTTCATCCTTGAGTCAAAGTGGATGTTTGTGTCAGATTAAAAGAAGTTTCCTCCAGATATTCCTGATATATCACATTCATGAGAATGGAGCGTACGAACATCATGAAAACAACATAACAACATGCAGCCTCTGGTCTCGGCTGTCGAGGACTAGAACGACTAAACAAAACATGAGAAACTCAGTGAAATATGTTTACAGATGAAAACGTAGATAAAAGAAAGAAAAAGCTGATTGTCAAACTATATAACAACAAAAAGAGAATAAAAACAATAATGAAACAATAACTGAAATAATAAACATATTTAGAAGATTGAGACATCAGGAGGACAGGTGGAGCTTTAAGGTTAAAAAAATATATTTATGATCTTTATCTCTTACTGCTCTGTTTCATTGTCACACTGATCTTCATTGGTAATATATTCAGTTTATCAACAGTGAGAATGACTGGAAACATCCTCTCAGTGAAAGTGTGTGTGAAGGTGTGTATATGTGTGTTAGTATCAGGATCAGAGAACGACAGCTTTCCTCTGTTCCAGTCCAGATTCACTCTGATCCTCTGGGGCTTCTTCTGCACGACGAGATCAGTGGCCGGACCAGGTGGTGACCGTGATGAGTATTTATCTTTATGGAACATTATTCTCAAACATCCAGACTGTATGAGTCCCTTCCTCTGGACAGACTCTGCTAACACACCCAGACACCAGAATGTACTGTCTCCTACCTCGACATCCCAGCTGTGAATCCCAGAGTTAAAGCCCTCAGAGCCCAAAACAGAACAGGTAGAATCAAACCTCTCTGGATTATCAGGAAGCTGCTGTTCCTCTCCGTATCTCACACTGGTCAGATCTTCAGACAGGATGAGTCTTGGACCAGCAGTGTTTGGGTCCAGAACCAGAGGAGTGTAGGAGACCATGTCCTTCATCTTGTTCCAGATGTTGAAGGTCAGGTTGCCCAGGTGTTTGGCCTCGTCTATCAGAGGTCCTGAGAGCAGCTGTGGATCCTCCAGCAGGGGGCGCTGCTGGACTCTTTCCACTGCAGCCTTGTAGTTGTTGAGGAATGAGACGTCTTCAGCTCTCAGCTCGTCCTCTGTGGCTCTGACTGTGTCTGAAAGAGCTGCTATCTCTCTGCTCAGAGCCTCCATCTTCTCCTTCATCTTCTGACTCTTCTGCTCCTCTTCCTCCCTCAGAGCAGAGATCCTGGCCTCCTCTTCCTCCTCTAGAAACTGGTGAAGCTTCTTAAACTGATCCTTAATCTGCCCCTCTGTGCGTTGGGCCTGAACCTTCATGTATTTTGCTATTTGATCAGACTTCACTTTAACTTGTTCAAAAACCTTTAACTTCTCCTTTAAGGGCTCCAGAGTTTCCTGAAGTTCCTTCTTGTGTTGTGGAGCAGCTTCATCGATGGGTCTGAATCTGTGGTTGGTGTGTTTTTCTGAATCTCTGCAGACGACACACACCGGCTGCTGATGGTCCAGACAGAAGAGTTTGAGTTTCTCAGAGTGCAGACTGCAGAGAGTCTCTGGAGCTCTCTGATCTCTCTCCAGTAAGAAACTCTCACACAGGTTCTTTAACACCAGATTACAAGGTGGATGTTTCCTTGAAGATTTTCTCTTACAAACTGGACACTCCTGTGTCTGTTTCTCTCTCCACCATTTCTTCACACAGTCTTTACAGAAGCTGTGGCTACACGACAGAAGAACAGGATCTCTAAAGACTTCACAACAGACCGGGCAGCAGAGATCCTCCTCTGATCTGGAAGCCATGTTGTCTCTGAGTGAAGCTGAAAACACAGAGAGTACATCAGTCATGGCTCCCCTCCCTCCTCTACTAACTTCACTGTAATGTACTTTCACTTTGAGTCGCGTTTTAGTCAAACTCACATTCAGTGTGTGGAGTGTCAGCTGGTTGAAGCAGCAGTGTTGTAGTTTTCCTCTTTTCTCTCCTGCAGCTGAACTCACTCAGATGAAGTTGTTAGTTTGTTCTGAAGGTGAATCTGATCGTCTGGTTTCCAGTCTACGTGTCTCTCTTTAGTGAGGACGAAAGAGAAACTGTTTCCTGGTTTGTCTCAAGTGAGTCAGATGAGGGGTTGAGCTTTATCAGACCTCCTCTGCTGAATGTTTCTGCTTCACATGTAACACTGTGTTTCTCAGTCCAAAGTACTGACAAGAGACAAAGTAAAATAAATCAAAAACAAGTATTATAAATAAGTAATAAATAGTAAAGAATATCAACTAAGTATAAAAGGTTAAAAAAATCCAGATTAACTAAAATATAACTACAAATATTAGATGTACTGACAGAATATATATTTATTGCATGAAGTATTCTGTATTTATATTGCTCAGATTTCTTTGGTGTTCTTGGGCTGAAGGAGCTGCACAGAGCTGCAGGGCGTCCTGCATGGGGTGGGAGGTGTTGTCCATCAGGGATGAGAGCTGAAAAAATTCAGTTGTCCAAAAAAATATATTTGAAAGACTCAACTACAAATTCTCTCTCTAGAAATCATGACCCGTTTACTCAAGATGATCCACAGACTTTATTGCGATTAGTTTGCGAACAGTTTTTAGAAACCACATTATTTTTGATGTGAGCACATCCTGGTCACTAATTGTGCTAAAATGAAGTGTAAGTAGATCGCCTGGTGTTACGTCGGTGGCGATGGCAGCAGTGGGATGTGGCTGTATGTGGTTTAGATATAGAACATGTTTGGATGAGAGAGGACGGTACTGGTGCTTCATCACTCAAATTGTCATGAGTGCTTTGCTTGTTGCATTCATTTTTATATTGAATATATTTAGGGTTTTTTTCTCTGTTTTTTCTTTTTAAAGGTTTTTCACCTTAAGTGGCTTAAATGACTTAAATGGCTGAAATGGCTTCATATGCTGGACCTACCAAAATAATAGGAGGAAAAGGAACAAGTTGTTTGGTCACTGAGTGAAATCCAGTGAGAAGAATCAATACTTGTCAAGAGGGGAAACTGCACATGCTAGAGGAACTATAACTTGACTCTGATCAACTCTGTGAAAAGACGATTGGAAAGCTCACATCAGAGGAGGAAATGTCTCTGAACATCCTTTGGAGTTAAAGGAAATAATTTGATATAATGTTCAAACTAAACTCATTGCTATGCAGTGTCGTCTAATTAAGTTTTATTGGAGCTTCGTTTTATTTCATGACATGATTCTTCATTTTAAAAAGCACTTGTCTAAAGTCTGTTTTTTGTTTCACGGCATATTTTCCTTTATTGTATTGGCTCAGATTAGATGGGGGGGCACTGATGATGACTCAACTGTTGTGAAAATAAACTTTATTAATAAAAGTGTAATTAGGAGGAATTATGAAATATAATCAAAACGGAGTATTTTTTGGAGAATCTTTAATGAACTTGAATTATTCAGATGGTAACATTCTTTACACAGACAGTTAAATCCTGTTCAGTTGAACACACTTTGATCAGCAGAGGGCACAACAGCATCAGCTGAAGAGTCCTCTGCTCATGATACATTACATTTAAAAACACATCCAGACTAATGTTTACCTGCTGAAATATAGGATTTAAAAAATTAACACAGTTATGCAGTTAAGTGACAATAAGTTCCAGTTTTTTTAGTCAAACGTTTGATATGATTGTGATGTTCCTTATATATCACGTTCATGAGAATGGAGCGTACGAACATCATGAAAACAACATAGCAACACGAAGCCTCTAAAAATAAACATCATGAATATATTTATGATCTTTATCTCTAACTCTGTTCCACTGTCACACTGATCTTCATTGGTAATATATTCAGTTTATCAACAGTGAAAATGACTGGAAACATCCTCTCAGTGAAAGTGTGTGTGAAGGTGTGTATATGTGTGTTAGTATCAGGATCAGAGAACGACAGCTTTCCTCTGTTCCAGTCCAGATTCACTCTGATCCTCTGGGGCTTCTTCTGCACCACGAGATCAGTGACTCTACCAGTTGTTGACCATGATGAGTATTTATCTTTATGGAACATTATTCTCAAAAATCCTGACCACATGTCTCCCTTCCCCTGGACAGACTCTGCTAACGCACCCAGACACCAGAATGTACTGTCTCCTACCTCGACATCCCAGCTGTGAGTCCCAGAGTTAAAGCCCTCAGAGCCCAAAACAGAACAGGTAGAATCAAACCTCTCTGGATTATCAGGAAGCTTCTGTTCCTCTCCTCGTCTCACACTGGTCAGATCTTCAGACACGATCAGTCTTGGATCAGCAGTGTTTGGGTCCAGAACCAGAGGAGTATAGGAGACCATGTCCTTCATCTTGTTCCAGATGTTGAAGGTCAGGTTGCCCAGGTGTTTGGCCTCGTCTATCAGAGCTCCTGAGAGCAGCTGTGGATCCTCCAGCAGGGGGCGCTGCTGGACTCTTTCCACTGCAGCCTTGTAGTTGTTGAGGAATGAGACGTCTTCAGCTCTCAGCTCGTCCTCTGTGGCTCTGACTGTGTCTGAAAGAGCTGCTATCTCTCTGCTCAGAGCCTCCATCTTCTCCTTCATCTTCTGACTCTTCTGCTCCTCTTCCTCCCTCAGAGCAGAGATCCTGGCCTCCTCTTCCTCCTCTAGAAACTGGTGAAGCTTCTTAAACTGATCCTTAATCTGCCCCTCTGTGCGTTGGGCCTGAACCTTCATGTATTTTGCTATTTGATCAGACTTCACTTTAACTTGTTCAAAAACCTTTAACTTCTCCTTTAAGGGCTCCAGAGTTTCCTGAAGTTCCTTCTTGTGTTGTGGAGCAGCTTCATCGATGGGTCTGAATCTGTGGTTGGTGTGTTTTTCTGAATCTCTGCAGACGACACACACCGGCTGCTGATGGTCCAGACAGAAGAGTTTGAGTTTCTCAGAGTGCAGACTGCAGAGAGTCTCTGGAGCTCTCTGATCTCTCTCCTCTAAGAAGGACTCACACAGGTTCTTTAACACCAGGTTACAAGGTGGACGTTTCCTTGAAGATTTTCTCTTACAAACTGGACACTCCTGTGTCTGTTTCTCTCTCCACCATTTCTTCACACAGTCTTTACAGAAGCTGTGGCTACACAACAGAAGAACAGGATCTCTAAAGACTTCACAACAGACCGGGCAGCAGAGATCCTCCTCTGATCTGGAAGCCATGTTGTCTCTGAGTGAAGCTGAAAACACAGAGAGTACATCAGTCATGGCTCCCCTCCCTCCTCTACTAACTTCACTGTAATGTACTTTCACTTTGAGTCGCGTTTTAGTCAAACTCACATTCAGTGTGTGGAGTGTCAGCTGGTTGAAGCAGCAGTGTTGTAGTTTTCCTCTTTTCTCTCCTGCAGCTGAACTCACTCAGATGAAGTTGTTAGTTTGTTCTGAAGGTGAATCTGATCGTCTGGTTTCCAGTCTACGTGTCTCTCTTTAGTGAGGACGAAAGAGAAACTGTTTCCTGGTTTGTCTCAGGTGAGTCAGATGAGGGGTTGAGCTTTATCAGACCTCCTCTGCTGAATGTTTCTACTTCCCATATAACACTGAGATGTGTTTCTCAGTCCAAAGTACTGATTCACTGCTGGATATTTAAGATAAGATAAGATATGAAAATCCTGTATTAGTCCCGCAGTGTGGACATCTACAGGATTACAGCAGCATACAGAAAGTGCAAACAAGAGACATAGTAAAATAAATCAAAAACAAGTATTATTAATAAGTAATAAACAGTAAAGAATATCAACTAAGTAAAAAAGGTTTTTAAAAAATCCACAATAACTAAAATATAACTACAAATATTAGATGTACTGACAGAATATATCTTTATTGCATGAAGTATTCTGTATTTATATTGCTCAGATTTCTTTCGTGTTTTGTTGGGTGGTCTACTGGAGCTCAGCTGGTTGTGCAGCCTGACAGCAGCAGGAAGGAAGGAGCTGCGGTACCTCTCCTTCATCCTCCAGTCTCCCACCACCTCCACCGTATCCAGAGGACACCCCAGCACACTGCTGGCCTTCTTTATGAGTTTGTTAAAAAAAAGAATTCAGTTGTCCAAAAAATACATTTGAAAGACTCAACTACAAATTCTCTCTCTAGAAACCAAGATGATCCACAGACTTTATTGCAAGTAGTTTGCGAACAGTTTTTTCAAACCACATTATTAGTTAAATGGAGAACACCTGAGGTCGGTGGAGGGTGATCGTGGTATTAATACACATGTACGTTTTGGTGAGTCAGTGTTGTGACAAAACCTCCAACACGAAGACAAAGAGACTCTCTGATTGTCAAGTCAAACAGGATTTTTTTCTTTTCTGGAGAAGATATTAAAGCAATTAGTAAAGTAGTTAATATACTGACTAGAAACAGAAAAGAAACAGGGCGGAACCCCTCTACCTGAACTAGATAAACAGACACGCAGTGACTCGCATTAAATAAGGTGAGCTTTGAATCAAGACTGCAGTGCTGACTTATCTACAAGTCCAGACAGGCAGCCGGTAAGAGGTGAACTTTATAACAACGGAGAGACTTTGTGGTATCTCCTCATGATACATTACATTTAAGAAGACCTCCAGACTGCTACCTGCTGAAATATAAGATTTTAAACATTCACAGTTATGCAGTAAAGTGACAATAAGTTCCAGTTTAGTGAGTCAAATGTTTGATGTGATTTATTCTGGAAAATAAAGGAACATAACTTTAATAAAAGAGATCCAAAAGGGATGAATAACACATAAATGTTACTTTCAGTTTTTTATGTTTTGAAACATTTAAGATTCCCTTAAATGTTCCCTTTGCCTTTATGCCTTTCCCTGTCAGGGTTAAGTGGTACTTCACTTGATAGCATTCGCTGTTCTTAATTAAATTATTTGTTTTTCCCCGTCAGCTTTCAGATGGTAGTCAATGCTTTTTTTTGCTGTGTATTATACAATTATCTCCCCCCGCCCAGAAACAAACAACACACAGAAAACAGCACGATGACTTTGCTCGACAGCTTTGATTTTTGCAATCAATAAACAGGAAGTGACCGTATGTGGACTGAGGAGTGATGTAGAGACGCTGTAGTCATTTTGTGCGTCTTTGTGGTTGTTTTGGGTCTTGTAGTCGTTTTGTGCGTCTTTGTGGTTGTTTTGGGTCTTGTAGTCGTTTTGTGCGTCTTTGTGGTTGTTTTGTCTCTTTGTGGTCATTTTGAGTCTCTTTGTGGTTGTTTTGGGTCTTGTAGTCGTTTTGTGTGTCTTTGTGGTTGTTTTGGGTCTTGTGGTCGTTTTGTGTCTTTGTGGTTGTTTTGGGTCTTGTTAATGTTCAAAATCTTTGAGCGGACTTGGAAGAGAATTTCTGGATTCAGTAGGTTATAATAAAAATCAATTTATTAAAAGTTGGCAATATAGTGCATAATCCTCAGCTGAGGAATCATATGCCAACGGCAGGCCACAGCCTTTCAACAGTTGCCTCTAAAAGCAGCCTGCGAGAGTTAACTGTCTGTGCGCATTGACCTAAGAGAGCCTCGAACTGACCAGCACATTTGATTATATAGTCCAATGAAAATGTACATCGTCTCCTCTTATTGGCTCAGTTTTACAACATATATTCGGCTAAAGTTTCACATGGCTAGAATCAGCATTCGGATTGGTGGTCAGTGCAAAGGTCTCTCCCAGACCTATGGCACTTGAAGTCATCTCTCCACCCTCTCGTAAAGTTGAGCTGAACAACCCCCCTCAAGTGGAGTTGTTTTATTGCTCTTTGTTCCTCTAGGAGACTTCAGTATCCATCCCCCTCTCTCTATCTCAATCCATGCATACCTGAACTAAGTCTAAGTAAGAAACTCAATGTGGCTGTCTTCTATGTCACGCATACTCCTTCCCATAAGGCTCACTATTCCTTATTAATTATCCTTTTTAAGTATCGTAATTTATACATAGACATTCCTTATTTACAAGTGTAAGTCATATTATTTTATTACAACCTAACAGTCTTGTGTTTTGTTTTGTGTCTTTGTGTTTGTTTTGTGTCTTGTTGTAGTCATTTTGTGTGTCTTTGTGTTTGTTTTGTGTCTTGTTGTAGTCATTTTGTGTGTCTTTGTGTTTGTTTTGTGTCTTGTTGTAGTCATTTTGTGTGTCTTTGTGGTTGTTTTGTGTCTTGTTGTAGTCATTTTGTGTGTCTTTGTGGTTGTTTTGGGTCTTGTAGTCGTTTTGTGTGTCTTTGTGGTTGTTTTGGGTCTTGTTGTAGTCGTTTTGTGCGTCTTTGTGGTTGTTTTGGGTCTTGTAGTCGTTTTGTGCGTCTTTGTGGTTGTTTT
>JACSYO010000465.1:0-37500 GCA_016806645.1 Ophiodon elongatus
ATGTATGTGTATATATATATATATATATATATATATATATATATACATATGTATGTATGTGTATATATATATATATATATATATATATACATGAACATGAACTCAATACTTTTCACGACATGTTATTTCAACATCGTCTTGTGTTACTGTATGCATTTTTATATCTGCTGTTTTTTTAGGTGAGGTTGCAAATGCAGAGAAAGAGGACTGTGTCCCGTGTGACGAGGGCTGCAAGCAATGTGAACGCAGTAAGTACACCACGTCTTCTCCTCACTCCTCACTTTCTCTCTTCCTACCTCATTCACCTGCATTGATCAAAGCGTAGAAATAAAACATAAAATCCAGTGCACTATAGCTTCAGCAGCAGTTATACGCTGCAGCTATATGGCACACTACACTATCTTATATATAATGTAGTCAAAGTGACTGTAGATGAGAAAACTTGTACCGCTCAAATTCAACTGTTTTCAGAGTTGGAGACTTTCATAATTTCAGTCCCCAAGAGTGAGATACAGTGACAAGTCAGAAACACTTGTAATCAAAACATAATTCTTATTAAAGTAGGATTTACTGTACTAAATGTGTTGACAGTGTAGTCGTGAGGTTGGGTGCTTGCATTTACTTATGATGCTGCCATTGATTGTTGATGCACCTCACTCTTTACAGGAAGCTCTATTTCACTGCAGATACATCATCATAAATTAACCTAAATGAGATGAGAAGTTATTGAAATAAATATTTTATATATTCCAATAAGCCTCATTCATTGGGGAAGTAATTTGGACAAACCAAAGTGAATATCTTAACTAACTGTAGATTTCCTTAATTATTGACACCAGTGCAGGTGCAGAAGATCTGACATTGTTTCACTTTTTGCAGGACTGATGTTTATCTTCTCCACAAGGAACACTACCTGAAATCTAATTTACGTCAGAGGCAGACATCATCTATCCCGCAAAGGGTTAAAATATTTTCCGCTCCAGGCTAAATGCCTCCGGTAATTATTTGTATTTCCAATGCCGGTACCCTCCATAATGTTTAATATAAAAAATCAACTTACTTTTGTAGCCGGCAAAACAACACGCTATGGGCTCTTTTTCTGAATGATGTTTTGACTGTGATTTTTTTTTTTTTTTCTTAACACAGTGAAATGTGAAAACGTACAGAGTAAACCATACAGTATGAAATCAGTATAAATCTCCTCGCTTGTGCTCATACAGTACACCTCACCATGTCAGTACAAGCCACATAAAGATGACAGCATTTCTTCTCCCAGAAATGGTAATCGACATACCATAAAAAGTTGTTGTTGTGCTGAACTAGTCTGAGGTGGAGACGGGTGTTATTATGTCATTATGCATTCTGGGTGGAATATCTTTCTTCATTCTCACCCCCACCACAGCCTCCCTCCCACCACTTGCTGTTAGTAATCACAATTCTGCCAGCTAAACAAGTCAGTCAGCAGATTAGATATTTGAGATGATTGGCCCTGTGTGACGCGACGCTACGGGCTAAAGCGAAGATGAAACAGAACGTGTAGTGTCTGGCAATTAATATATGTGTGCATGCTTACACTTTGTCCTTATTTAGCTTTTCTAAGCTCTTGATTGAAGTTTTAGACATTGACAGTCAGACATGTTTGGCATCTGAGGCAGTTTTGGATGCCCTCTACTTTTTTTGGGGCTACTTGGTGAATCTTAAATCAAATCTAGGAATTAGATTGATATAAGACATGCCATATTTTGTATTAAAATTAAGTTCAACCCCAAATGTTATTATCTTTTCAGGCATGTTTATGCAAACATTGCTCCAAAAAGGCAAAAGAAAAGAAAGAAAGACTTCTACATGTATTCTGAGGCCAAACAGTTGCACTTGAGGTTTTGGTTAAATTTTGGGTGAACTACACATTTAAGATTAGGTTGTTAGTAAACAAAGTGTTTGTGTTAGTTTGTAGTGTGCTGTCGTGTTAGATCCATCAGTGAGCTCGCCAGCCTGACAGTGTGTGATAAGATGCAGCAGTAGTCCAATCTCCTCCATTAAATTACCTCAGTACTTCCTTTAACTCATCACTCATTCATTCTCTTTGTATACTATACTCCTTAATCATGGGATAATATAATATAATATAATTGGATCAGTCATGTTTTAAATCAGTCATGTGTTGAATCCAAGTTTTCTTTTCCTTATCCGATCAAGGGTCCAAGGGCAGTGGATGTAATGTACTGCACAGATTGTAAAGCCCCCTGGGGCAAATTTGGGCTATTGGGCTATATCAATAAAATGGACTTGACTTTGCAAGGCTCTGTATAACTTAGCTCAATGATAAAAGCTCTGTCAGGCTGGCAAAATCACCATTGTCTTTTTTTACCAGGGATAAAAAGCCCTCACTATTTTAGCCCTTCTTGGCATATGGCTCCATAACTTCCTCTGTTAGGGAGCATTGCTGCTGACACATTTCTAATTTGCTTTGCTCCATACACTTTTTTTTCCATTTCATTGATGAGGGTTGCTAGACACCTTTTTTGACCATCGGTGTTCAAGATATGATGATTCACACATCCTGTGCATCGCACCATGATTTGTTTACTTTGTTTTAATATCAACTACGATTGATCTTTACTGGTCATACTGGCTTCAGGCAAGAAGTATTCATCTAGCTCCTTTACTGCGGAGCTGGACTCTTGCTGCTCAGAGGCTCTTGGCACCTAAAGCTCAACTCACCTCCAATTCTCTGCTGTTGTGATATGTACAGCTCATATCTGAGTCTTTCTTATGAAGGGTTTGCGTCATTATACCCGCACATCTATTCTGTTTTTCTCAACCAGCAATCCACTTCTCAAACACTTCTTAATAAACACATGTCACTTTCTCAAACTGTAGTAATAATTTGAGGTGATGGTAAAACTGAGTTCATCCATCCTCACTCCTGACTCTGTATCATCTCTTATCACTGAGACTGAGTGCTAATCACTTTGATGTGTGATTGATTGTACGTGTGAATGTAATATGTAGCTTGTGACTACATGTAGACTGTAAATGTATGTGTATGAGTGCTTGCACATTCCACAAGTGCATACTTGGGATGTGTATGCCAGTTTAAATTCTGTTGAAATCTCCCCTCCCCTGGCTTTCACAGTTAATATTTATGCAGGAGCTATTTTCTCTCTTCACATAGACACAGCCTGAAGGCATGATTTCCAGCTCCTCTGTCCCTCCCACCTTTCCTTTGTCCCAGTCTTTCCCTGTATGAGTAATAGGTTTCACAGGTAGTGGCTTGTCGACCACATTGAAGTGCAAACCAGTGCAGTGTTAAGTTGTGGGTGCTGGAAGAAGACTGAGAGGAATGGGGTGTGGGGGTCGATGGAGGCTTTTCTGGAAAGGATGAATGTCCCGGGGGAAAGTCTGCAGAAAGGGCTTTTAAAAAAAAAAAATGTATTCCATCTCTTTCTCTTCCTCCTATCTCTCTTTTACTCTCTGTCTCTCTGCTTCCTGTCTGATCCTCTCCTTCTCCTCCTCCTCCTCCTCCCTTCTTGCTCCTTCTGTCCTTGGAGATATTTTGACATCATTGGACTAAGGGATGACAAGGTGGCTCTTCCTCAGTTACCAGTTGGATGGTTTTGATTGACAGCCGTAGTGAATTAGTTTGGAGGGAAAATTTACTTTCTCCTTTTTGTGTACAAAAACAGCCTCTCACACACACCTGAATTACATATTAATATCCCCTGCCTAGGTTCCCCGGTCTCCAATAATAAAACACGCACTAACAGCAAATATGCAAATGTTTTACATAACCTGTCACTCACATTATGCTTGTTTTTGTGTCGTTCAGCAAAAGTACACCTTCAGTGCAAGCTACACAGACACCACTTGCTACAAAGCACATCAGGGCAGCAGAATGTGACTTCTGACTCCTTGCAGATAAGATGTTATAAATTAACTGAAATGCCTGTAGAAACTCTTTGACTTTTACATTCGTGAGGGTTAGGGTTAGATTTGTTTGCCAGTTCTACATTAGTCAGGTTCAGCTGAAGATTGATCTGTGAGTGCCACTCAATTCTACAGCGTCTGAACACGTTTATTGTGTGTGGTCAGAGTGCCTCCTGCTGGTGTTAAAGGAAACTGGGTTTAGAAACAAATGACTGCGCTGGCAGTGGAGATCAGATGTTTTTCACTAACACTTACCACCACAGTAATATTGTCTTTAAATTTAATTTTTAATGTTTTCAGTATGGTGAGATAGTTTTTTCAGTGCAAAAAGGGTAGTGCTACCTCATATTCACATGTGATTTGAACAGAAGCTGCAACAACTGATAACAAGGCTGATCAAATATGCTACATTTTTTGTCTAGCCTTGAGATTGCAAATGGAGCAATTACTTTGCAGAAACCACAATATGTCTGATCTGGTAGTGATTCGTTTAATTTCTGCTTTTCATCACAGAGGATTCAGGCGATCAGGAGCAGGGAACTGTTTGTCTTAAATGTGAAGATGGTTACTACCAGTAAGTATCTTCGGTTTAGTTTCATTGAATTGCACCTCTATAGTCATATGTCCTCATATTGATACTATCTGTCTTTCTGTCTGTCTATCAGGTTAGGCACAGACTGTCATCAGTCCTGTCCAGATCGGACCCACGGTGTGATCGACACCATGGTGTGTGCTCCGTGTGAAGAACAACAATGTGTAATCTGCGACCAGTCCCAGTGCTACTGGTGTGAAGAGGGATTCTATGTCTTTGGTAAACATTTGAACCATTTATAACTTGGGGTTGTGGCGTGAATACCAACTGGAGACATTTCTGGAGAAACTGTGATTGGCATTCGTTGTTTTTTTTTGTTTTTTTTTAAAGAACTGTACACACACATTAAATAAAAATTCTCCATCTATGATCACAAAGTTTGAAAAAGTGTCAGATGACAAATTATTATGAAAAGAAAAGTTTATTGCTTATAGAGGAAGTAAAAATGTGTATTTGTATTTGTGTGTCCAGATGGCAAGTGTGTGGATCAATGTAAGGAAGGTTTCTTTGTGGATAAGGAAAGCCGGGACTGTGAGCCTTGTCACCGCACCTGTCGTACCTGTGGAGGGCCACAATATGATGACTGTGACTCCTGCGAGGACGGATTCATGCTGAAGAGCGGAGAGTGTTCAGAAGGCAGACAGCTTGCTTTCTGCCCTGAGACACACTTCAGAAACAGTATGGAAAAGTACTAAATGTTGTCAAAATGTACCTTGTCTCTACTTGTAAAATGTGATGCTGACCGTGTACAACTTTTCTTACATAAACATCAAACTCAAATGGTAAAGCATGCAGTGAGATTTGTATTTTCTATCTTTCATTAGGCTCCTCAGCAACACATGCTTTAGTCCATTTTTCATCCCCTCATTTCCTCCTCTCTTCCATGTCATTCATGCCTGCATATTTTGTCCTGGTTGCCTCTTGCTGTGCCCCGTCAGGTCAGGGCGAATGTGAGCTGTGCCACTCCACCTGTAAGAGTTGCTCTGCTGCAGGGAAGGAGGACTGCAACAGCTGCTATTCTGGTTAGCATGTGCTGCTTCTATGCCACATCAGACTGAGCTCCTGAAACTACAAAATGTTTAGTGGGCTTTTCTTTGATGTTTTAGGCAAACTTTTTTCTTTAGTAGGCGATGGAAGACAAGATGATTAAGAATCTACCTTAAATCTAAATAAGCTTTAGACCACTGACAATCTTTGTGCCCATTTGTTTTCTTTTGTTAGTTCTGAGATTTGTCTTTCTGCCTTCAGGTCGGTTTTTGACTGCCCATCAGACTTGCTTGTCCCGTTGTCCATCTGGTACTTTTGCCAACAAGGCGTCCAGCCAGTGTGAAGACTGCTCGAAAGGGTGTGTCACATGTCAGGATGCCCAGCAGTGCGAGCGCTGTCGCAGTGGGCTTAACCTCCACGATGGAGTGTGTGTGGTGGATTGTCAGAGGTGCTTGTTCTGTTTTCACATTTCTTGACTTGCACACGAACACACACCATCATAATATCTTAACGATACCTTATTCTCTCCTCTCCTTCCCAGAGGGTTTCCTCAAGATGGTGTATGCCAGCCGTGTGCCCCAGAGTGTGCATCCTGCCGGGGAAATTCCTCTCACTGTCTGAGCTGTGAGAAACAGTATTTGCTGCTGGACCACTCCTGCAGGTCTCACTGTCTAGAGGGCTATTACGCGACCGAGACAGAATGCCGTCGCTGTCCAGCTCACTGTGGAGAGTGCAATCAAGATGGCCTGTGTAAGAGTAAGTACGCTGGGTGTAGCAGTGGAGAGTAGAGAAATGGAAGATGTGGAGACGAGGATTAAAGAGAGGCGTTTTTGAAAGGTGACTTAGTTTAGTGTTGAAGTAGCTGAACAGAGGAAAAGGAAGATGAGGAGGAAAGCAGAGAGATTGTTCTCTGCTCACTAGACTACAAATAGTTCAGCCATGAAGCTTACATGTAAGATTGACAGAGGAAAATCAGATGAGAAGAAGGATGGAGGAATACAGAAGACATTAGAGAGAAGAAGTTGAAGAGTTAGGGAAAGATTAAACCAACATTTGTCAGGGTCAGAGTATCTTTAGTAGTAGTACCTATAAAGACATGACAATGTCTTTCCTAAATATATAGTTTGTTTTGATTATGTATGTAGGGTTAGCATTGCTGTTAAACACAAACAAGTGTTTTATTCATGACTGCTTCTTGTCATAGAAGTAAAAAGTGGATAAGAAGAACAAGCCAGTATGAGGAACAGTTAGGGCTGCCTGAGGGGATGAAGAGATTAAAATGTTTTTCTCTCTCCCAGAGTGTGCTCAGTACTACTTCCTCCACGAGGGTAAGTGTGTGGATGATTGTCCCGATGGCTACTTTGCCAGCGAGAAGCCACAGGAGTGCGTGCGTTGCCATGCTGATTGTGCCTCTTGTGACGGACCGAGCTTTGATGACTGTGATGTGTGTCGTAACCCGAAAGCTGTCCGTTACAATGGAGAGTGTCTTGCTAAGTGTCCCCACAGCACTTACTATGATGCGACTACCAATGAATGCAGAGGTAGGGAAGGTGGAAGTTTATATTAATCATGCAAAAATAAATTTAAAGCTCTACTCCATCATTACAGGATTTATTTGTTGTCTGTGTCTCATTGCTTTTCATTTTCCTAGATTGTGACAGGTCATGTCTGACCTGCTCAGGCCATGAGCCCTCATCGTGCCTCAGCTGCGATACCAACAGGCGTAAAGATGCCAGCGGACACTGTGTGTGGTTCATTCAGTGCTCTTTGAGCTCATACATGGACCATAATGGGCAGTGCCAACAGTGTCACCAACTCTGTCATCGCTGTTCTGGACCGGGCAAAGACCACTGCCTCAGCTGCAACGAGCCACACTTCCTACTGAGTAAGTTGTATCAATAGTAAATGGTATGCTTTTTATCCAGCTGATGCAAACTTCTCGTTTTTTTTAATTTGTAATGTTGTGTCCATTAGACAACACGTGTGTGCAGGAGTGTTCTGTGGGTTACTATGCAGAGGACAAAGACGAACGTGTGTGTGAACGCTGTCACTTCAGCTGTAAGTCATGTGTTGGTCGTCACAGTTTGCAGTGTGTCAGCTGTAAATCTGGATTCTTTAAGCAGGGAAGCAGCTGCGTCGAAACCTGTTCAGAGAGGTTAAAAGAACACACAGACACACACAATTAAATCTTCTTTTTCATCAAAGAACATCACAAACTAAACTGATATCCTCTCTCCTTGTCAGTTACTTTGGCAACACCACCACCATGGTTTGTGAGCATTGTGACCCCTCTTGTAGCCAGTGTTGGGGTCGTGGTAACAGGAACTGTCTGAGCTGTCGGGAGGGCTACGTCTACCTGAGGCAGCGGGGACAGTGCCTGCTGAGCTGCCCTCCAAGCTTCTACCAATGCAGCCGCTCCAAGACCTGCCACAAGTGTCACCCCACCTGCAAAACCTGCAGTGGTAAAGGAAGCCTGTCATGGCTTATTTCTGCCATGTGTTATTTTTATTTATTTTTTTTGGGGGGGGGGGGACTGTGTGTTGGAAAGATTTCCTATCATTGAGCATGAATAATGTCACAGTTACCGAGACCCCTAGACTGCTATTTTCATAGCCACCACCCAACCCCCTGCCACCAAGCGATGACAAACATCTGCTGCACCTTTTGAGATGATTTTAATCTGTAAATTCCAGCTCGGCCATGTGATGACATTATCTCCTTCCAGATAAGGGCGCTCTGGCCTGTGAGTCCTGTTATGAAGGCTACACGTTTATGGGAGGCATCTGTGAATCCCAATGTCTCGTAGGCTACTATGCTGCTTCACAGGTGAGAAAGCTTGTGTGTGAATTTACAAATAGTGCTTTTGTTTATAATCAAACTCACATTGCTCTTGTGAAAAATGAAGAGTATATTAGACCTATAGCTGCAGTTTATCAAGGCTGCTCTGTAAGTCCTGGGAGCAGTAGTTGGAGACAAAATGTGTGAAAGGGACATTCAGTCTGCAGTGTAACAAATTCTTCTGTTGCTTTAGGGCTCTGAGTCTGAAAGTGATGACCCAAACTGCAAGGCATGTGACCCGTCCTGCATTGACTGCCGGGGTCCCAGCTTGTGGAGCTGCACAGTGTGCCCCGCACTCCAGATCTTATCTGATGGCCGCTGCTTGTCCTGCTGTGGAAATGAGACACGCCATGATGATCAACCAATACCCAGGGAGTGCTGTGACTGCGAGGCCTCACGAGGTAAACCAAAACCCACACTGGAACTGTCTTTCAATTAAACCTGCACAGATACAGACTTTATTGAGACTTGCTTATGGAAAATAGTGTTTTACTTGTGTGCGAGTCATCAGTCACACTCGTTCAGGGCATATAATTTGCAATGGTTGCCGCCCTGTGTAATTGATCTAATTGATAGCCTTCCCACTGCGTAGACACGAGCTTTGTCTCCCATTCCAAACATAGTTTCCAATACTTGTAAATGATGGAAATATGTTGCGTTTACAAAACAAAATGTCCCTCTGGCCATTACAGACAAGACAGCATTCAACTAAAACAAAAGTCTTGTAAAAGACACTCATGCCAGACAAACAAGATTACATTTCTTATCTTAAGTAACCTAATTATGCTCTATCTCCTTCTTCTCAGAGGAGTGCATCTTTGGTGTCAACTTTGTGATGAGAGATGCTGAAGACATAGAGGCTCAAGGCAGAACCGCCAAACTCTTTGTTCTCGCCTGTGTTCTGCTTATCCTCTCTGTGGGCGGTGGGGTCTTCCTCTTCCTCAATGTTCGATCTAAATCACTTGCCATCGCACCCAACACCAAAGCAAAAGGCTATGAGAAACTGGGCACCAATGGGGGCATTGCCTCACAACCCACCACCTCTCCATTTGGGGAGTACAGTGACCGAATCGTCGAATGTGAGAATGATGAGGAAGATGATGATGACGAAGATATTGTGTACATGGGACAAGATGGGACAGTGTATCGGAAGTTCAAGTACGGACTCTTGGATGAGGACGAGGTTGAGCTAGAGTACGATGACGAGAGCTACTCATACAGTTGAAAATAAAGCCTGACTGGAGAAAAGTTGCTCTGCCTGACGTATCCTTTGAGTCTAAACGTGTTGTGAAAGTTGTTTCTCACCATTCTTCAAAAATGTAATGTCCATTTAATTGTTTTTTGAAGAGTTGGATCTCTTCAGATCGTTGATTGGCACAATCAGCAGGTGGAGCAGTCTTTGGTGAAGGAGGGTGACAATTTCGCAGCAATGTTTTTCAATGATATTACATTTCAAAGACATTTTAGTCATACCAGCCAGTTCCTAATCAATATGTTTTATATGTAATGACATTTATGATGGCTGCAACTGAAATTCTAGAGAAGCCATTGTCTGAAACGTCTGACAAAATATGACTGCTGGGTCAAATTGGATGTGGACTTACTAGTGGTCTAGCCTCAAAATCAATACTTTTAGTTTACTGTTGGATTATGCAACCTATTCCTTTGATTAGGGTGAAGAGTTTGATTTATTTTTTGAGCCACAAACCTCTGGGGAAGTTGTATATGTGCTGAAAATCATATTCATATTCATGTTTGTTTACATTTTCTAGAATACATTTTATTGTCGAGAACAAATATAATTTGAAGAACAACATAAAATGATATGTTAGTCATTGTCCATTGATATTGATATAAGAGAAAAAACAAGCTTACAGAAGTATACATTGTAGTTTAACATGTTAGTTAACATTTGCAGAGTGAGATTTTTATCTTTGATTTTTCAACACAGTGACACATTAAAGACTACATTTAATTGCGAATTGCGTTCTGTTATTACAACCCAGTCAACATCACATTTGGACAGAATGTTAATGTCATATACTTTCTCTGTTTCTGCATCATCTGCTATACAGCTCAAATGAATCAGTTGTACCATTACTGTCAGTACTTTCTGTGTTTGAATTTTAAACTGGACTTTGTATCGCACTGCAGGAGTCACCAAAATATTCAAAGCAAACTTTACACTGAAGTACAATCTGTACCTTGTGGGGTACTATTTGGATCTGTTTGGGTTAGTTTACACAGAGAAAGATATTTTCTCACTGGTTTTGTCTTGTTTTAGCCACAGTGAAATGCTAGCATCTGCATGTCTGTGCATGTGTCCAGAATAATACTCAAAAGAAGTAAATTTAGCAGGAAATTGTTCTTTTAGGTCTCCTCCAGTTAAGTTTTTGCATTTTATTGCTGTCTCACTGGAACAATAAGAGGTTTCCATCCCACCCACCGGAAAAGAGTAAATAATTAAGATTTGTCTCTGTACTTGGTTGAGTTGAAATTTGCTGTGAATTATTGTTTCATAATAAAAATGGAGTGTGCACTTTTGATGAACATTTGTGTTGTAAGTTAACCTGCTGATGCACTGAGCTAAGTTGAAGTGATTTCGGGGAGCTGTTCCCTGTAATTGTTGAGCTTAGTAACATGTTCGTTTTGGCTTCTGTGTGTGATTGTGTTACGTAACAGAGTTGAATTAGTCTAAACTACTTTTAAATCATTTTTGGATCTATGTTGACCGATGCAAGTGCGATCTTAATTTCGCTGGTTCCTCATCTCGTCACAAGAGCTATTATAACACCCCTGCTATTGTTTTCTATTTAATTTAGTATTCTCACACAAATTGAAAAGGAAGACTCTTTAGAGATTAAGCTTAACTTATTACCGAAAGACAGCTTTTAAGGTTCCAAGTTGTTCTAATTGCTAAGTTGACATCATCAGGCTCACTTATCAACTCATCATTCATCTCACTCATCGACGTGGAGTTCTCTTTTGATAACGACCTCTACACTGAATCCCCAGCAGAGCAGGTTGAGTCCAGTGTCTTATCTCATTCTAGACTTTGTAGTAGCCGGCCAAAAACAACAGTCAGCTCCTTAACTGCACAGCAGAGGATTACTGACACCTGAGTGAGAGTGAGAGTGAGAGTGAGAGTGAGAGTGAGAGAGCAAAGGAGAGGGTGATCATTGCTGACACCTTTTGGCTGCTGTGATATTTGATTGGAACTGCTTGTTGCTCTGCTCTCCCCACTTCAACACAGAACTGTCTCATATTTACCCCTCTGTTGGACATTAACTTTCCTCTCAGCCTCTTCAATACACTTCACACAAACCCTGAACCTACATCGTCATCAGTAACTCCTTTTTGGACATTTGGACTATTGACACTTGTTCAAAGAGTATCTGATAATTGTGGACTATGTCAGAATGAGTAATGGGACATTGTAATTCTTTGTTTTGATCAAATTCATTTCTTTTGAAATGTGAATGATCTAAAGTGTATGGAAATGGTTTTAAGATGAAAACTATTATGTGTCACAATTAGATTGATTTTTTTGGCCCTGAATTTTTGATGAAAAGTTTTTGATAGAGAATGAAATAAGATCAAAATTATATTTGATCTGGTTATCTTTCCTGAGGTTAATAAATCAAGCTAAAACTTAACAAATACACAAAACATTGACTCTGGGACATCTGCCACTGTCCTGCATATGGTGTGCTCAACATTGACAATGGCTTTCTCTTCCTGAGCCTTAACATGTAAAACACTTCAGTCTTTGTTTTTTGTTCTTGCTATGACACTTATCTACACATTCACATAGCCAGTGTGACTGTTTGACTTTAATTTTTAATTGTGTGTGTGTGCATAGTAGTCTTAACAGGGAACAATGTCAGTTCTGAGATTTTTATTTTAATTACATCATTTTAAAGAAACTATTTGAATATAACTGCTATTATCCATGCATATTTGCTGACCCTGATATTAGGAAAATTAACAATATTCACGCAGGTATCAGCCAATGATGTCAGCGTTCCAAAGAAATCAATCGGCTGCCAAAAAAAAAGTCATGTGAAGATCGCTCAATATTTTATTCTGTTTTATGCATTACAAATGTAGAATACATTATATTTCCATTGCATCTTGTCTGCAATTGTGTAAACAACAAAATGGACTAAAAAAAATATTTTGATCAAACAATGATTAAATTTATCGATGGCAAAAAGAATAAAAACACAAGAGGTGCTCTACATGCAGTAACCCTGGTGCCTGTGGAAACTAGAATAAATAATTGCAACAAATGAGCCTGGAAAACATTCGACCCCACTGCAGCAATGCAGTGTTGGTGTTATGAAACCGTTCCTCTAAAAAGCTTCGATAGGTTTGAAGAAGCAAGACATCACAATTCAAAGTTACATTCAATTTTATTTTGTACATTAAGTGCTTTAGAGGATGAATATAATGGATATTGTAGAATTCAGCATGAAATAAAAGCTTTTTACAGCAGTGAATTTGTCAACATGATTACAGTAATTTACTGCTTCCCATATTGATTATTTCATTAATTTTCCTGTAAGTTGGAAACCTACAAAAACTACCAGGCCGAATAGAAAGGTACCTGGAAAAACTTCTTTGGAAATGAACATAGCTATTGTTGCATGACTGCAGTCATATCTTTTTCTTCCTAAATAACTTTAATTTAAAATAGACCAAATCCCAAATCACATAGCTAGACTCAGATGTCATTTATTAACAATTATTTACAGGGGTCCAAAGAATTTAACATACTTGTGTTGAGTGTCATTTTCTTTGTAAAACCTAGTGGTGCAGGCACACACACACACAGAGACCTACAAACCCTGTAAAGCATTATCATGTTTTGAAAGACCCCATGCACATCAAAGGAAGCTAATGAATAAAGATAAAGAATATTATGCAAATGGTAGGTTACTGTGCATGAACCTCCTTTCAAATATTTATGGTAGAAATCAGAGTTTATAGACTTCAAAGATATGCTGCCTTTTGCAAAGCTCAGCGCAGGGTACAGGAGCTGTGCCCCTTCATCACATGTCACTGTTGTACTATCTGTAACAAACCCACAGAGACTAGTGGACTGTAGGTCTGAGCATCAGGGTTATGTTGCAGTGAAAGAAACGACGTGCATAAGAACATGCTTGCTTATCCAGCCTGCATTGCTTGACTTATCTAGAATTTTCTATCCGTTGATAATGGAAAGTTAAAAATAGTTTAAAAGTCTATCCTTAAAAAAAAAAAAAAACAATCATTCAATAAATAACCATTTTGTAATGGTTATTATTTCTGCATATGCGTCGATCTCAAGTCTCTAGTCCAACGTAATAGGGTCATCCATTTTAGGGCAGTGATAAACAGTAGAGGGCTTGTGTCTCACGAGAAGGGAAAGACATTTTCTTGAGGAAAATGAGACGACAAAAGCCAGAATACTTTAACACCGTTAAATTTACATTAATAATTTAATTTCCCCGTCGTCACACATGCCTTGCATTTAGCTACATTGTTGCATATTCATCCAACAGTGCGACCAGTGTTTTTGTTACAGATAATAATGCCCAGACTTTCTCTCTCACCATCTCACACAGAAACAAATGTCACATAAGTATCTTTTTTTCGACCATGGCTAGAGCGTGTTCACAGCGTTGAGTTTATGGACTATTTGTGTCTTCCGTTATATACAGAAGCAATCTGCTGTGGATATATACAAATGAACATCTATTAAGTGATTGGCTGTCTGAAACAAAGCAATACAGGAAGTTAAACAGTTGACATATAAAGGAAGTAAAAGAAAAACGCAATAAAAAGAAAAAAAAAGGATCAGTTGTTTTAGATTATGTCCATGTGCAGCCATAATGACAACTAAAACATCTCAGAATGAGGCTGTGCCTTTTAATGAACGCATACACCTGTGTGGGGAAAGAAACCTCTGTTCTGGTGCGTGTGAACAAAGTGCTACAGTCACAGCCAGCTGTCAGTGACCATTCATAATAGTCTGTGACGTGGATGCGCTGGTGGGGGGCAGAGCTGACGACGGGCTAGGAGCACTGGTGAAGAAGTTGTCGTCTCTCAGTTTGAGATGCTCTGGGATCTCCAGCTTCATCTTGGCCTCCTCAATATCGTTGTTTATGGCTGCAATGAGTGCTTCTGTTAGGAACAGAAATGAGAGTTAAAAACATGCAGAAAAGAATTCAGGTGTAAAAGAGAAGAACAAGTGGAGAATGACTGTTTGTTTGTTTGTGAGAGAGAGACACAGAATTGTCAACATTCGTATAATGCTTGGGCAATGCTGTATTTTGTTATGGTCATGCCAATACAGTGGAGAGAGGGAGGGAGGAGTGTCTTACCAAGTGAGTTGTAGCTTCTCTCTGGACGGATGTAGCCCACCATGACAACACTCAGAATCTCCCCATAAAAGTCCTCTTTGAATGTGTGAATCACATGGGTCTCCTAGAATAAAATACAATTATATGGATCATTACAAGAGTATTAAAACTGTCAAATGTAATGGTCAACATGTATCTTGTGTTGTCAAACCAGAATGTAATTGATGCCATATGAAATTAACAAAAGGGAGTTTCAAAATAAATGCTGAAAAAAATAAGTATGGAGTGTCTACGACCATGTTGAAAACAGCCTAAACACCCATTTTTTTTAAAAAGGCATGAAATCTTTGGGCCAAATACTTATAAAACAAATTCAGTGACTTCATTCACAACAAGTTTCAGTTTAACTTCAACATTGTTGCTTAAAGAAATGTCTGAAATGTGTTACTTTTCTTTATGTTCACTGTGGGAACTAGAATTCCTAGTGTGACCATGGCCTTATGACCATACAGTCACTGCCTTTAAACCTGGATTGTAAAAGACTATTTAACATCTTATGAATAGATTTGCAATGTGCACACTTTAACAAAAACACCAAGCAGTTTGCAGTGATTGCTGCTTCTCTTGTACTGACCATGGACTTCTTGGTGTTTTTGTAGTACGGGTTCCAACCAATGCTCATCACCATCTTGTAGACATCACCATTACTGACGCAGGCCCAGCCATAGTAGATCCCTGTGCCGATATCTGCTGGAAGATTGTCCACCACTGAGTCAGGAAAGTTGGCTGGAGATGGGAGAGAGAAAGGGAGGCAGAGTCAGAAGGAGAAGACGAGAAAAAGATTTGCATGTCAGAACCGGGCCTCCTGACAGTGTCTTGAGCAATCTAGATTTAAAAAAAAAATTCTAAACCAGAGAACTCTACATAGAGAAACACTGTAACGGCTTGTTAGGATATCCAAAGCTAGAAATTAAGCCACAATTTCGACAGTTTTCTGGAAAATAAATGTTTTGGATCTCGTGCCTCAATCATGTTAATGTCCACTGTATCTATGTAGTATTACTTATGGCCGATTTAACAAAAATAGTCTGAACCCATATTCAGTGAGAAGGCAATGCCCGTAAGCAGTCAGGGTCCCACCTATAAACATTATTATATACACTGCATGTCTTTTCTGGGGCTGAATCGGGATAAACTCAGTTCACTTTGATTAAAATATGACGTCACTACACAATTATAGTTCGTCATGTCTGTGCCGAGAGAGCCTGGCGGACATTTCGGTCACAATCCCAGACTGCCAATGTTAACTATGTAACGTTACTCTCGTGCTCCGTCCGGTGAAGTTACCGACATAACGTCATCTACGTGCGCTAATGTTATGTCACAGGTGAGCTAACGTTACCCAGATTAAAGTCAGACGATCGACTCACCTGTGGGGATTCCCAGTTCTTTGCTTCCTCTCCCGAAGCCTCTGATGACCTCTCCCCGGCAGAAATACGGAAGGCTCTTCATGACTCGCTCCCCGGGACCAGCAGGCTCGACGGACGCACAGAATGACCTCGAACGACGGGGCGACGTGGGACCGAGCAGTCGGACAGCTCCACCGGCGAGCGACTTGTTGACAGTTGGCAACACTGAACTCCTCTTGTGGAGTTCAAACCCGTCCCAGTATTTGGCCTCAGCTTCCCCTGTTAGCTCCGATAAAGTGGAGCGTCACTCACTCAGCAGCGATGGGTAAAGTTCACCAGCTATGCTAGCTCGGATAGCTACTACAGATGGCTCCTTCCACAGAGGCACCCGGGTCCTAAAACCGTCCCGAGGGTTTGACTGTACAGTACTCAGAAAGATGGCCGTCCCGGTTCCACTTGGGTTCGGTCCGCTCACGGTGTGGTGGTGAGAATGAAGCTCTCACAGGCGGAAATTGTTACATGTGTGTACGCATCAATTTCAATAACGCTTCTGCCGACGTCATTGACCGCGTGACCAAGGCGGGCCGGCCGTTACGTGTTGCGTTCAAGTGTTGTAGGAGAATATAGTATTTACAAAGGAGGCATTCGTTGACACCTCTAGCTTAGTTAGGTAAACAGACCGCAGATTTTCATCTGGATGTTTTGTTACCCGACAACCGAGGTGTTGCCCTCGGGCGAAGGGACAGTTCTAGAAAAGGCAACGTTTATACCGTTACTTAATACTGCTTAGCGTTTTAGAAACATTAACTGAACTTGGTGGTATCCTACCCGTGGAGGATATACCAAGCACGTTAGTTGGAAGCTGCCTTTGGTGTTTCAAAGAAACCGCAAGAGGGCGACATGAGGACTATCCTTTCCCTAGCACCCAAACCATGGCCCAAACAGACTGTTTACCCTTCCTTAGTTACATAACATGATATAAAAAGTAAAAATAATAATAATTTTCTTCTTCCAAATAATAAAGATTAAAGTAATTTGTACTATTAGTTAATTAAAATATTAAACATTTGGAAAACAGTTTTGTATAACTGCGTCCACATTAGAGCAGCAGTAAATGTTTAAATAAGTGAAATGAATTCCATGAAATTATTTTAACATATCATCATTCTGAAAAAGCGGAGCTTTAAATTATATTAGAAGTTTGTAGTGTGTGTGTGTGTAACTAGTGTATGCCCCTATTCCAGATACACCTGACATTATGAGATTGTCTCGCTGACAACAATCAGGTCCTGGGTTTGCCTTCATACACAGTATGAAGCACAGTCAATATGCGAAAAAAAAAACCTACAGACGGCATTATTCCATATTGTTATATATCATAAGCTTGCATATGAAGGTAGAAATAAGTTAAAATATGGGCAACCAATATGTAGCATATCTGCTGGTCTCCACCGTAGTTATACTCATACTGTGGAATCACACATAAGGTCCTTATCAGTCCCTCCTTTTGTACATTTATGCAGACAAACATGACTAGAGCACGATAAAGTGTTTGCACCCAACATCATTAATTCATTGTGACTATGTTTCTGCATATTTTTTTGCTTTTCTTTTTTAATACCTAAAGCAGTATGAGATACAGCAAACCTCACATGTAACAATTCCACAATCATTCTGAGTAGAATTGAAGGTAGTAATTTAACACTAACACATTTTTAAACAATCTATTTACTCTTTTTTTTCCAAAACGGCTTCAATAACAAAGTTGGGTCCAGCCCAACTGTTCTGACCCCAAAATCGGATGGCACTGACATATTCTGCAATGATTTTAGAAAGTTGAATGAAATCTCAATATTTGATGCCTATCCCATGCCGAGAATTGATGAGTTGATCGAGCGATTGGGTCCAGCCCGGTTTGTGTCCACTCTTGTTCCCACCAAGGGTTACTGGCAGGTTCCCCTCACAGAAGGAGCCATGGAAAAGACGGCCTTTGCGACCCTGGAGGCCCTGTACCACTATAGAGTCCTGCCCTTTGGAGTCCATGGAGCGCCAGCCACCTTCCAAAGGATGATGGACCAGGTGCTCCGACCTCATCGTGGGTACGCAGCTGCCTACTTAGACGACGTAATCGTCCACAGTCACGACTGGACCTCCCATGTAGGCCACCTGAGAGCTGTCTTGGGAAGCCTACGGCAAGCTGGCTTGACTGCCAATCCCAAAAAGTGTCACCGTGGTCTAGAAGAGGCAGAGTACCTCGGCTACACTATTGGGAGAGGCAGTGTAAGACCCCAACTCCGGAAAGTTGAAGCCATCACCACCTGGCCTAAGCCAGCAACAAAACGGCAAGTAAAAACATTCCTGGGACTGGTGGGCTATTATCAGTGTTTTATCCCTCACTTTGCTACCATTGCAGCCCCCTTACATGAGATTACAAAAAACAGCCACCCACACCATGTACTCTGGAGCGCCGAAGCAGAGGAAGCGCTTGCAACCCTTCAGAAGGCCTTATGCACCGAGCCGGTCTTGAGTACATACCGAACTTTGGGGACACGTTCATCGTCCATGCAGGTGCCTCAGGATCAGGGCTTGGAGCTGTGCTGTCCCAGGTTAGGGGACAGCACAGCTCCAGTATTCATTAGCCGTAAGTTGCTAAAACACGAAATGAACTCTTCAACTGTAGAGAAGGAATGTCTGGCAATAAAATGGGCGCTAACCAAGCTGCGATATTACCTCCTGGACAGAAAATTCACCCTGGTAACAGATCATGCACCATTAAGATGGATGTCTACAGCCAAGGACAGTAATGCACGAGTTACACGGTGGTTCTTGGAATTGCAAAACTTACATTTTTCTGTTGAGCACAGGTCTGGAAAAGCCCATGGAAACGCAGATGCCCTGTCCAGGAGAGATGAATGCTGGTTGGTTGATGCTCCTAGCCCCGACCTGGAGCTGGTGGAGAGGTTGTGTGGCAAACCAGGGGGAAAAGCTGGGCAAAGACAGCCCAGGGGGCGGATCCCCAAGCTCAGGTTAGGGGAGGTGATTGAGGGAATCTATTATCCAGTGCAGGTGCTGCAGCCACTATGCACGTGGCATTGGTCACACCTGCAGCCCATCAGGTAATCAGAGGGAGTACATGTTCACAGAGTGGGGAAGCAGCAGGGGAGAACAGACTGGGCAGGAGACTATGGGCCCAAGTCTCTTAATTGCATTCCTCACTTGCGTCTTTTCCTTGCGTCTTAGTCCCGCCCACCAGAAACCATGCGGGGAGAGAGGAAACGAGGAAATATGTTTTAAGAGACATGAGACGTCCTGTCCTCTAAAGCGTCACGTGAAGCGACGTCTATTTCTGATGACGGAGGATCAGCTGTGATCACAGCTGGATCAGCTGTCAGTCGTAGAGACTTTTGACGGAGTTCGTGTCTGAAGACATGATCAGTGTAACGGACAGTTTTTAGCTCCCAATAAAAATCCACTTAAAATATTAATACAAATGATCGTTTAATGTTTTCAGTTCAGTTAATGGTGTTAAACTACTACTTATACTAATAAAGATACAGTTATCATCACTAACAGAGTAGAGGTGTTTTCTCTCTGTAGTCTGTTACCTGTTTAACAAACAGCATTGAGTATTTATACACAGTGTGTGGTTTTTATACACAGTGTATGGTATTTATACTGTGTTCTGTGTCCTACTTATACGTGCAGGGCCGATTTCTACCGGCGCAATGCGTTTGTCTTATTTATGAATTATTTGCGTCTGTATGTTTTGCAATTCTGATTGTGACGTCATTATAAAATAACCCAGAATATGATTATGGTTTCTCTTGAACACTGGAATTAATTTATTAGGCTCAATGTTTCAGGTAAATTAATACATGAATGTAATAAAGTCAGTTAGTAATTCCTCCTTAATTAATTAACTTACATAAGATTCAAAGTATTGTTAAAATTAAAGATTAAGTCAAATCTTTTTGCTTTTTACTCAAATGTTGCTTAATCTTGACACTGAGCTGCTGAGTTCCAGACAATGTGAATTCAAACCCTTGGGGAGGACCTGTGGGAGGGCCACCAAACAGGTTAAGAAACATCCAAATATGCCATGAGAAGAGAAATCAGATCTGCTGCTTGTAAAGTCACAGGTAGGAAGCATTTCAATATTCTGGTGTTTAGGTGAACCAAAGTTGTAAATAACTTGTATTTAATATTTTGGCCTAATGTTGTTGATTTAGTTCTACTCATAATTATTCAATAATACCTTTGATTTTCTTATTACTTTCTGTATGCGAGCTCTTAATTTGAACTTTTGTATTTAAGTTTGTGTAGCACACATGTAGAAACCTTTCTTGAAACTAATTATATTTAAAAGAAATGATGTAAATATCAACACCTGACCAGAAGTACAGCTGTGTCATTGAACCAAAATTCTTTAAAAGTAGAAAACTAAGTTTTAAGATACAGTATTAGTAATGTAATATAGAACAGTATTACAACTAAAAACACAAGTATAACAGTATTATCAAAACGTATACCAGTAGAATACTTTTGGAAAATCTACTTGTTTAAAAAGTTACATCAGTGTTTCCTGACTCGAACGGCGTTAGTTGCTATTGTCCTGAGTCGAACGATTTCTGGCGTGACGCACTTTCCAGTCTTTTCGCGACATTTTTCTTCGGCGATCGCCATCAAAGTAAGTAGTATTCATTTATACATATCAAAGAATCTACGTGTCAAATTTCATGAATATATATGGACGTTTACGTGTCTAAATACTCTAGGAAAGTGACTTTGATGAGAGAAAGCAGTAAGAACACTCGGGCGACGATCTTTACTCTGAAAAGTATCTCTGTATTTTCATCGTACTGCTAATATGAGTTAGCATATGAGTGTATTTTATAGCTAGCTTTACACTACTTTGTTTGGCCAATGAAAATATAGCATCATGTGTGACGTAATCTGTAGTCGAGGGAGGGGACGTTAAGTATATTCATGAACAATGATCTAATAAGTGATGCAAATAGTGTGTGTGAGTGAGTGAGTGAGAGAGACTGTCTGTACATTTGTTGAAAGTCAGCAGTGGCTCTTATGATTAGACATATTGTTTATGTAGATAATTCTCCAATATAATACAGTGATAGGTTATATATAAGGTTCACCAAAATGTCATGTTTTTGACTCAATTTCTCTCTTGTGTGGTTTATGTTCCTGCCCGAAAAGATAGAGAACAGAGACAGAGAAGGAAGAGGAGAAGAGAGGAAGAGAGAGAAGCAGAAAAGAAGCAGAAAAGAAAAGAGAGACGACAGACAGAGACAGAAAGAAGAAAAGAAAAGAGACGACAGACAGACAGAAAGAAGAAAAGAGACGACAGACAGACAGACAGAAAGAAGAAAAGAAAAGAGACGAGAGACAGACAGAAAGAAGAAAAGAGACGAAAGACAGACAGAAAAAAGAAGAGACGAGAGACAGACAGACAGAAAGAAGAAAAGAGACGACAGACAGACAGAAAGAAGAAAAGAGACGACAGACAGACAGACAGACAGACAGACAGAAGGAAGAAAAGAGACGACAGACAGACAGACAGAAGAAAAGAGACGACAGACAGACAGACAGAAGAAAAGAGACGACAGACAGACAGACAGACAGACAGACAGAAGGAAGAAAAGAGACGACAGACAGACAGAAAGAAGAAAAGAGACGACAGACAGACAGACAGACAGAAGGAAGAAAAGAAGTAGAAAAGAGAAGAAAGGTAGGTAACGTGTGTCTGAGATTTTTTTACTTTACAGGAGGATCAAGAAAAGAAAAGATGGATATAGAAATTGTAAATCTGCAATGGTTTAAGGTAAATATATAAATATATATACATATATGTCTATGCAAATATTTTAAGCTTAGGTTTTGGATTTTAATAATGTACTAAATATGCATGCGTCTATACGTGGTAATCTGGTAATTTATAGAATTCATCAACCTTATTAAGGCACAGGCCCTAGTGGAGGTGAAAGCAGGCAGGCTCAGTCTAGGGCAGGCAGCCCAGCAGTTTGGGGTCCCAAAGTCCAGCCTGAGTGGCCGAGTCAGTGGAAGGGTGTCCTCTGACTGTCCTCTGACTGTGTCCATGGTCAGAGAACTCTCCTCACCCCTGAAGATGAGGATTCACTGGTGGAGTACTGTTTGTACTCTGCCAGTCACGGGTTTCCACTGACGAAGCCTCAGGTCCTGGCCCACGCTCTGGCCATTTACAACCTTCGGCATCAGGAGGAACCGAAGGTTGTACTTGGCCAGACGTGGTGGATAAATTTCCGGGAACGGCACCACCATTGCCAAACTGTCCGGACCCCAGACATCATCGATGTCGGGATTGGTGTCGTGGGTCCAGTGTGACAGCTGCCACACGTGGTATCACGCCATGTGTGTCGGCTGGGACGAGGAGCTGGATGAGGAAGATGACTATTTTAAATGTTATTTGTGTCCTGATTTTTAACTTTAATTTTGTTTTTGTTTTGTATGTATTTAAATAAATGTATAATCTTTTCAATGATTTGCACGAGTCGTTTGTCTTTTGCTTTAACAATGTAGCTTTTCAATCATGAATACTTGTGTTTTTAGTTGTAATATATCTCTTACTCTGCACTGTGTGCTGTGATAGTAATTGTTATATAGAATATATGTGTGCATGATTGTTAAATGTCATGAATCAGCTGGTGTTTTACAAGTGATTGACATGTGAAGAGTTTAACAAAACATCCAGCAGGTTATAAATTGACTAAACATAAAAGCAGTTTTAGAACGTTTTCATTTCAGGGAAGGCTCAAAGATATAGTTTGCCTTTTTCCCAAACCTTTTTTCTTGTTTCCTTTTTTATGCTTGTGTTTTTAATATGGTATACTTTTTGATTGCCTGTTCGTTAAAATAGGATAATTTGTAGTTGATATGTCAACATTATTTACATGGAAACAGGAGCTTTACTTTAAGATCACCTTTACATTTCATAGTTGGAAATCATATATTTGGCTAAAGAATTAATGTATTCATACTTTATGTTATGACTTTTTTCAATCTTATTTCCAGGGGCAATACCATATAGAGTGACTCTTCTTCCTGGATCCATAATGAGAGGAACTTATCTACACATTGTCGAACATTACGCCATAAACACAATTTATAGCCTTGCTGATCCTGCTGATTACATAATTAAGCAATAACTAAGAAAACACCTGAACAGTGCAAGTGAACAAAGCCTGGATCAGACATTTTAAGCTTAGGTTTTGGATTTTAATAATTCTAAAATAGAGATAAAACAGCTCAACAGTGCATGTAAGTATATTGTAATCAATCAGGTTGGCCTGAATAATTTTAGACACATAATATTTCATTAACATTAAAACTATAAATACTGAGTGTAGCTGGACTACATCAATAATTTACACTGTAAAGGTAGTTTTAGTAGTTGAAGTCCTCTTAAGTAATGAAGTTATTGAAAAAATGCTGGCTAATGCTGAAGTTCACTGTTGCACTGGAATTACTATGGATGCTTTCCCCACAAAGTGGCCTAAATACAGGCCGGGGTATGATTAACTTTCTCAGGTACAGCTGGTTGAATTATACAGAGGCTGATGGCGGCCCAGAGAATGTGTGCAACTGTTCAGCAATCCTGCAGGGGGAGAGAGAGACACTGGAGCAGGCCAAATTACTAGTCATGACTAAAGACTTCCGCAAGAGTGCTCAGATCTCCAATGAATATTATATCAATGCAAGCCAAGACTGCAGGTGGGTTTCTTTTAAACTACAAGTTTCAGTAATTGCAGAATTGTAAAAAAAAATGTCAATGTACTGAATTTAACAGAAATCAATATTTTTTCAGGAAATTTAAGTCAAGCAGAAAATACTTAACATTCCCATTAAGCAGAGAAGAAGAGGCCTTCCCACTGGCTTATTCTATGGTTGTGCATCAAAAGGTATGTTGCCAAAATATAAATTAAAATACCTTAAGTTCAAATAACATTGAAAACAACAGAGTGCTGCAGGAATGCACTCCATTGATTTTACAGAGTTCAGTTTACTTGTCACAAGGCGTACTTCTAAATCTGTGAAAATAGCTGTATAATGTCTTCGGTGCCTTTTGGAGGGAGCTTTCCAAAGCTTTATAATAACCCTGATAATGTCTTCAAGGTTATCTCAGCACGGTGTTGATAAATGTCAAAAAGCATGCATTTAAAACAGAATGCAGAAATTGAAAGAAGTGGGCATTTTGGAGGCACAGTTGTACAATAAAAGTTGTTCATGGGAAGTGTGGGAAGGAACTTGACCCATACTAGAGAATAAAAGTTCTGACTGTTTCTCTTGTGAGTAACCCCAACTTTATAGAAGAGCAATACTAAATTGTTATTGCTTAACAATAAGTAAATATATGGCGTTGCATATATGATACACAATAACTGAATAGTTTTTTTTTCTTATACTCTAGGTGCAGAACTTTGAGCGACTGCTGCGAGCCATCTATGCACCTCAAAATATCTATTGTGTCCATGTAGACAAGAAATCAGAGACCTCAGTCTTCGCTGCCATCTTTGCCATTACTTCCTGTTTCCCGAATGTCTTTATGGTCAGCCAGGCTGTGAGTGTGGTCTATGCTGCTTGGCCACGCATCCAGGCTGATCTTAACTGTATGGCTGATCTCTATAACGCGACAACAAAATGGAAATACTTCATAAACCTTTGTGGCCAGGATTTCCCTCTGAAAACCAATTTGGAGATTGTAAAGGCATTGCAATTATTGAAGGGCGGAAACAGCATGGAGTCAGAACAAATGCCTCAACGAAAGCTGTGGAGGGCGTCAATTGTTCACCGGATAGTTAATGGACAAATCCAGGTACTGGATACTTGATTTTACATGGCTAAATTGATAATTTGCACAGTAACTTTGTCATTGCAACTTTTTATTCAGATTGACTTTAATGACTGTCAACATCACATTAACTCACCACTTCAACTGTCTCAGGGAACAGGAAAGGCAAAGGAGCCACCTCCCTTCAACCTGCCCATTCTCTCGGGAAATGCCTACATTGTGGTTAGCCGAGGCTACATCCAAAGTGTGTTGGAGGACAAGCGTATACAGGCACTGATCGAGTGGGCCAAAGACACCAACAGTCCTGATGAATTTCTCTGGGCAACCATTCAACGACTCCCTGGTGTTCCTGGCTCAAAGAGGCCCAGCCACAAATACGACATGACAGACATCAATGCGATGGCACGGCTGGTGAAGTGGCAGGGGCATGAGGGGGATGTGTACCCAGAATGTCATGGCGACCATGTCAGGGGTATATGTGTGTATGGTGCTGGAGACCTGCAGTGGCTGCTTCAACACCATCACCTCTTTGCCAATAAGTTTGACACAGACACAGATCCTATTATTGTCTACTGCTTGGAGAAGTACCTGAGACACAAGGCACTAGCTGAGTTATTTTAGGTGTATTGGACATTTTTCCAGCAACCAAGAATAGCTTCAAACTCTATTTTAATTACTTTTCAAGAGTTATTTAAAATTATATACATTTGCAGTGTAATAAAGCCAAAGTGATAAGAAAAACACAAATACAATAACCTAATAAACTTCTGTTAAATTCAAGGGAATATAGAGAGTGAACATCCCTTTGGAATGATGCAAAGCCCAAAACCTCTAGCAAACCATATCATAACATTTGAACATTACTAAAGTTGAAGATGTTTTAGTTGATGCATGCTATGGCAGAATCTTGAAATTGGCCATTTGGATACGGTGCCTTTTGAAATGTTCTCAGGTAACTGTAAAACTCATTTGATTTAATTTACATGTCATTATAGGTATTCATTCCATATTTCTGTGTTTTTATGTAGCTATTATTCTATTGGGGTAATTTAGATTAAGATTTATGTGGCATAAGCTTAAACGTTTGATATCACTTGCCATATAATTAAACATGTATGTATGTCTTCATTTTTTAATAGAGGTTTGATTTAATTTTTAAAAAAATATATTTTTTGTTTTTAGTTGTTGATAAAGTCAAATAGTATGGCAGCACTCCAGAAAGTCAATGTCAAGATCCTTGCTTTCCCGTCGAGTCAATATTGCAGGAACTGTGGTTAAACAACAACTCTGACTCAAGCCTGACAGTTAGCAAATAAATATACAAACAATTGGAATCGACTCAAAAATGATTTAGAAAGTAGCATTAACACCATTGCTATGGGTGCAGGTGGCATGATGTAGCAAAATTGTAAGCACCACTATACTGTGATGTACTGTGTGCAGGTTTTTGTTGTGTGCTCATTTAGTTGCTTGGGGTTGGAATTGTGTTTGTTAAAATGGTTTTCTTATGAGTGTTTAGCCGGGCTCCTCTCCATTATGTGGGTATGCAGGATTAATAAATTGCTACATGTCCTCATCTGGTGTTTGCGCATCTGGCTTGGTACTGTGGACACTCGGGTTCAAGATGCGATGAGCAATGTGTTTATTGTGGTGTATGGTGAACTGTTTGAAAAGACTGTTGAGGAGGAACACATCTTTAATGAAATAAAACATTTGACATATTTTACAACAAATTAATATCTTGCAAGCCACAAATATAAGAGTATATAAATACAAATATAATAAAAACAAATAAAAGTAGACACATTTCAACTGTACTGTACCTTTCTAACTATCAGTGAACATTTACATGTTCTTCCTAATTACCATGGGTTACAAAAGATACACATGGAAACTGACAGGGTAGATTAATACATGAATGTAACAAAGCCAGTTAGTAATTCCTCCTTAATTAATTACATAAGATTCAAAGTACTGTTCAAATTAAAGATGAAGTAAAAGAAAACAAAAGAAACAGAATTGGGAGCATAATCAAGTGCTGTGTAATGTACCTTAATACAGGGTAAAGCATTAAACCTTCCGCACAGTGGCAGTCTCTGCACTATAAATACAGTATTATGCTCAGCACCCTCAGGTTAGTACTTTCCTCAATGAACAAGCAACTTCCTGATGTTTTGTACCACAGCATCTTCCTTTCTAAACCATTGCTAGTTGTTGGTGTAACAACCATGAGCCGTACACATCATGCTGCAGGCTGGCTTATATTGAGATATGCTGCGGTAGAGTACAGCATAATGCGGGGAGAGGATAGACAGCAGCCAGGTATCTTGTAACTGTTAAACAAAAGAGTTTCCCCTCTTGTCGGCTCTGAGTGAGAGAAAAAATGAGAGAGAAATAATTGTACTACATCTTTGTCATCAAGGCATTAGAATTAAACATTTAAAGCAGAGGGGTTGCCAATGAAAATGGTACGATATGTGAGAAATAGAAACAGTAGTCAGATCATAAACAGCATGCCTCTGCAAAAGCTAAACTAAGCCTTTTGCAGATAATCAAAATGGGAAATGAGATATGTCTATTGACATTCAATCTATACTGTTAACTGTAACACTGCAAAATAAGTATTTATTCAGCGGGCACCAAACTTTTTCTTACTACCAAAGCTTTTGTTAGTCTTGGAAAACTTTGCCACTCTTTTCAATGAAATGCTAGCATGAACATGTTTGGAAAACCCTCTGTTAGGCAGGCAGACCAGCACGAGAGAGTTCAGTGAGGCTCAACATTTGTCATTGTTCCTCTGCAGGGAAATTAGCCTGGGAAAATCTAAAGTTTTATCTCTTCAATGTCAATGTAATGAGATGAATACAGTAAACCTGAGATAATTTATTTTGTTTTTCCCTTGCAAACCAGTGCTTGTATGTGTTCATGTCCTGGCCCATCAGTACTTTATCACTGACACCTGGGCAGATTTAGAAGCAGTTTGTTGACTTGATAAGATATTAGGCCAGTCAGGTTATTCTGTGATGGAAAGATGCAGGGCTAAAGAGAGGTACACAATTTACAGAGACTTTTAACATTTCACACTTCAAACTACTTAAGAAATTTGGCAAAGCAGTTCTGTGCGAACACTAATTATCTCTGAAATGTCTGAGGGCTGCTTGTTTGGGCCAATATTTCTTTCAATAAGGCAATTTTTTTCCTGTCCATTGAATATTGGGGTAATATTTCGGAATCTTTTTTTTCTGTGTCTATGTTAAAATTACTTGCTGACAGAACAATGGCCCACTACTTACTGAACTGAAGTGTCTTGCAATTCTGTATCCAATCTGGTGTAGCATTGTGTTAGAGGGTAGAGAGCAAAGGTTAGTGAGGGAGGTAAACAAGAGACAGAGGGCGACCATATTGTCAGTAAACATGCAGTTGCTGGGGATTATTAGCCTTTGTCCTCACTGCCATAGGAGGGTGTATTGAAGGAAAGGGAAACAAGCATCAGCGCTTTAAAGTGGGAGTGTTTAAGGCCAAAGGAGTGAGCCACATATGCACTGCAAGGGAGCAATCATTTCCCAACAATTAACCAGTCAAAAGAGCCAACATTTTAACCTTAAAAAACCAAGGTCCCTAGTTTTCAGACTCAAGTCATGGCCCCTTAGATAATGAATAGGGTTAAAGTTAGATAGCTTTAATTTTTTCCTGGATTCGTCTCCACTATACTTCCACCAAAGTATCAGCAAGTGTATTAGTGTAGTGTAGTGTTTGTGAGTGCAGCCTATGAACAGACTCTTGTCTCTATTTAAGTTGTAGATCTCAATAGAAATGGCTGAATAGAAAGTAATCATAAAAATCGTAAAACACAAAATCTTGTGATATATTTTTATGGTATTTCTATTTTCCACAGAGACTGTCCTTGCCAGATAAAAACAACGGCAGTGGTCATTTGTTTAAATGTTAACATTTTCCTGATGAGTGACCTGTAGTCATGTACATGACAAAGAATTGTGACATTGTAACATAGAGCTGCAGGTTATGACGGCTATGTTTCCTTAATCTTCACCGACTCGTTTTATTTTTCTAAAACTTAGCCATACCTTAAAGCCACGAGTCATATTTTTTAACTATGTACAATCTGGGGGTATCAATAAAGCCATAGACAACAATGTACACTGCTATTGTTATGACTTTGGTTTAATATGTGTGTTTACTTAGCACTGCTTTTTGCAAAAATCCTTCATGCTCATATTGTTACTTATCTCACTTGAAGCTATAATTAGCCGGCTGCTGTTAAAATACTGAGCCTCATATTATGCAGTAATATTTTTCTGCCAATTATTAGAAAGTCCCGTCTGTGCAGTCCACTGAAACTCGGAACCCTTTGCAACCTTTCACTGTTCATACTGACAGTGAAATTAGTGTTTTCCAGTGTGGACTGGAGTCTGTCCAACTATGCATTGCACTTAAATCACATTACAAACCATCAGACCTGCCTAGCTTGGGGAGCACATTTGTTCATTAGATTTCGACCAAAAATGTCACAGATGAGAGGTGAAATTAACCAATTCATAGGGGAAGCCACATCACAGACTGAGAGAAGTAAGAAAATTAATATGTGGCTCATTTTATGTTGGATAAAAAGACAGCCAAAGGTCAGTCAACAGTTAATCCCAGCATGAAGAAATTCAAGACTGTGTTGAAGGATTTCAGGGAGACTTCTAAACAAACCAACTGATTAATACAGGCAGGTTAGGTGATTTACCTCATGCATGCAAATTTGTGTATACCCCTCTCCTCGTCATACCTTGGGGCAGAGTGAGAGATTTTTTAGTCCACAAACAGCTGCTGATTACAAACTATTCTAAAATGTGACAAACAGGTTTTAGTGTAGGTCACTTTAAACTGGAAAAAGTGGAATGGAGGAGGGGAGCATAAAAAGGACAAGGTTTCCTGACAGAGTGCCATTTCGTGTTATCTTAAGATAAGTACAAACAAACAGTTTTCACACCAGGGGAAAATGTGTTATTATTTTCACCTTGTGTGGAAGCCAAAAATGTCATACAGTATATGTATATTCATGTGTTACACATTGAAACAGGCTGACTCACTTTACAATGCTGGGTGGAATGTGGACAAACTCCATTGGGATGATTTCTCCAAGCTCCTTCAGACTGTTCACATACTTGATTTTACTGCTGAACTTCGAACTGTAGAAAAATTTAATCAGAAAGTTTTGTCTCAGTGATGTGCACTGTCATGTGCGCTTAAGCTGACTCCTGGATTTACAGTGCAATCAAATAGTCCTCTTGGAATTAGCTAGGGCTGTGAAGGGTGTTGCATTTTGATTAGTGGTGGTGTAAAGAGCAAATAGATCACAAAGTATGCCCATAGATGAGGATAGTGAAATAGTGTATCTGGGAAACTGTGATAGTGTTGTGAGATTTTCTTTCCCATACGTACTGGTAGCATGCATGGATATAGTTATAGTTACATTACAGTATAGTTATAGTTATATTATAGTAAGTACAACAATGAGACCTTATGAAGGGTCTGGTGATTCCGAGCAAAGTCCGTATGAACCAGGAGGGATGGGCAATGATGAACATCTTAAGGTTTTTCTTTAATCTGTAGAACAAGACGAGAGGCAGAAGTGGTGTAAAAAGATGTAAAAGCTTCATTCACAACTATTAAAGATAAAAACAGCATGAGTAGGAGTTGAAAAGAGGATGGCCAGTCACTGAGTCCTTAAGATTTTATTGTATCATGGACTGATTTTTTATTTAAGTGTGAAATGTATACATTAATGATGTGCCATCAAATATTACCACAGCGGAGTGAGAAAAGTATTGTTTATCATATGTACACTACTTTCTGTTAGCAATCCCACAATACAATGTGTTGAATTTTCTAGATCTGCCAAAATTATTATCATCAGTGATGATTCAAAATAATGACTCAAAAGCGCCAGCAATCTCAATTGACTGATTATGGAGTGAACTGTCTATCATATAGGGCGTGGATGAGTGAACGAGGGAGTCATTTCGGACACACCTTATTGTGACGTCATTACAGTCAAAAGCTACAACTGAATTCAACACACATTTGTTGTTGCGCATTAGAAAGAAAAGGTATGATAGGTATGCCCCCAACTGGCCAACATATGAAACTCTGTAGATGAGTAGTGATGGAACTCCAAATTAGAAAAACAATCATCAAACATGGACTATAGTTATTTCTTGCAGCAGTAAAAAACTACTGATAAGAGCAAATCAGCAAGTTAAAGTCTTTATTCATTAATGTAATTGGCTGAGCATTCATGATTTTATTCATATAAACTCCTTTATTTAGATGAATAAATCTTTCTAAAGTACTTTTTTTCTAAGTAGCACTTTAATAAAAGACATTTCAAAGGGGAAAATGATTTATTATTAATTTTCCACATTCAAGGTTGCTTTCTTTCTTTTTAATCAAACTAATGTATTTGAAATGCGTCATTACTGTTTGATTTAGACATTCTGCATAATGTTACAGTGTAATGTAATGTAATTTAAACTTAGTAACTATGTGATGTGTAAGCAAAACCATGTCCCCATGTTATAAGATCCCAGTCAGAGAAAAAACAACACTAATATCATTATTCGAGACAGATAGGGTCAAAGCATTTTTACAAGGGAAAAAAAACAGTGGAGAGAGTATGAGCCAATTGTGTGGTTTAATGTGGTGTGGGAACATGGGTGTTTGGGTGTGTTAAACATAACATTATTATACATTGCAGTTTATGTGCACTTGTTTGTGTGAATATTACCTTCTGTCTATCATTTGGTAGCATTTTTTCATCCAGGTAAAGCCGGGCATCCTCCTGCGAGGTGTGGCGCCATTCAGGTAAACAATCATGTAATCTTCTGCCACCATTAGTTCCAGCGTACTTATTACATACCTACACAGATGATGAAAAAAACAACAACTATGTAGCAATAGTTTGGCAAAGGCCCTTTCTGTTTTCAACAGCACAATGCTTGAATGCACGAACAAGGTCCATAAAGAAATGTTTTTCATTGTTTGGTGTGGAGGAACTTGACTGACTTGACCTCAACCCCATTGACACGTTTGGGATGAATTGGATCAGAGACTGCCAGCCAGGCCTTATTCAGGCCAATATAAGTGGCTGACCCCACCAGTGCTGATGTAGCCGTGAGAATGGGAGCAAAGCCTTGCCAGAAGAGTGACGGTTGCTATTGCAGAATATTAATGAATGCCTATGGTGCTGGCTTGTTTATATGTCCACAGATATTTTGAAATGTAGTGTAGCTTTACTCACAGAAAAAGGTTTTCCATTACATAATTGTAATTGTCACAGTCGCTGTCCGGCAGGAAGCATGCTGCAAACACGATGATGGCATTCTGTTCAGCGTAATAACCTAAAAACATTAACACAAAAAAAGACAGTGGGTCTCACTTCCATTGCTGATGCACCAACCTGTGCGTGTGTCCCGTATGATACAGGTATTTTGAAATTGCAAAAAATGTCCCACCTCCACCCTTACTGCAAAAAGGGATTATTTGGGAAAGTACAGGGCAGCACTTCAGTTTCCAAACTAAAACACTGAACAGGTTATCGTAGTAGTTTCTAACATTGAGCTTGATTTGACTTATTATTAGTTCATTGTATTATTTTAAACAAAGCAAAAACAGCAAGATACAAACAGGGAGTATCAAGAGAGAGGGTATTAGCAGAGAACACAAATGGTCACAAGCCATATACAACAGAAACAGGTATGGATTTTAAGCATTTGTATTTGCATACCTCCATGAGAAATGACCCTTTTGTATGACTCAATGCACTTCATATCAATGCGATGCTCTTGCTCTCCAATCACTACACTTCTCCACAGCCTGTTTCCCCTGCTTTCCTCAGCTGCTGCGTGTCCTGCGATAGCATCACTTGATGCTGCTCCTGCACCCAGATTAGACTTTTCTGACTCCCCTGTTTTTGCCATAAAGACAAGTTTTTTACAAGACAACATAACAACAAATTTACATTTGTACTGTACATTTTCTTTGAAAATATGCAATGTGAGTGTGTGTGTGGGTCTGTCTGCATGACCCGTTTGTTTTGTATGTTCAGGTGTGTGTCTGACCGTGTTCGTTGAACTCTAGTAAATCGGCCTCATCAGGTGTGTCCAGCTCATCTATGTTGACATCCAGGTCATCACCAGTATCCAACGCCTCGTCCTCTGTGTCCAGGGCATCTTCTGAGAGAGACCCCTCACTGCGGTCCAGTGACACATTCATTGGTGGAGCGGCCAACTTTCTCCTTTGGTTGGATCCGCCTGACAGATCCGCAGAAGAGGGTGGATCTGGTCAACAAACAGAGACGGTTTCATTGTTTTCTTAGTTTCTCAATTTTGACGAGAAAGGTTGTCGTTCCGCTGTATTTTCTTTTAAGAAACATTTGTCTAATTTATATAGTTTAAGGTACATCTACGGTGTTGTTCTTGAAAAAAAGGTGTGGACCCCCCTGACCAATCTAGAAACAAGGGCAAGTCTGGAAAGAATAATGATGAAATAAGGTCATTCATTTAAAGAGTGTTACAAGTTGACATTTCCATAGATTATCGTCTCGCGTGATGTCTTGGCAACAGAGATTTTAATTAAAAAATGGTAGCACATTTAAAGATCTGTCAATACATCCAAGTAAGGCTCCTAAATCATGAGAATAATTTCTATAAGACTGCTGAAATATTTCTTAAACACATAACATTAAATATAGCCTTGCTTTATATTTACCTTGGTTTATATTTACCTTCTCGGTTATCCATCTCCTCAGCAGCTTCCTCACTGGAGGGTATCTTCATCATCATCCCTGCTGCACCGTCTTCCCGTTGGGAGTGTCTGCTCAGAGGCACAGAAACACAATAATGAGCCACAACATAAATTATCATTGCGATTGCCACTGCCACCATAGGCACAGCTACACATAGTATTGGGCCAAACAAGCCAAAGACAACCATCTACAAAGAAAAATAATCTAACTTTTCCCATGACATTGAATAAGGAAGAGTTTCAAATCTGTTCATTTGACTTTGGACGTAAAAGATTACGGAAGCAGACGGATAGAGAGCGACTCACTGCTTCATTCCCAGGCTGCACGTGTGGGCTGAGGAAACAATACTGAGCAGTGTTGCTACCTCCCCCCAACCAAAGCCCCTCTAACCGACTCTGATTAACATAAGGCCTGCTAACAATAGAGTGAAGCATTACAAAGAAACCAGTACACATAATTACAGAAACAAAGACACACACATGCTTTTTTTTTTTCTTTTAAAACAAATCTCTGTCTGAGGACACCTACCTTACCCTCACTCTGTCTTCTCCTAGCAGACAGACTGAACCACTCTATCCACAATCAAGTCACATGACCACTTGATTATGAAAAGGTCTGCTGTGTATGCATGCAAACACACAAGTAAAAGACAGGGGAGGGTCGTGAATCCCAAAGAGGGGGCAGGTCATCAGAATTACAAAGTGGGGCAAAACAAGTATGCCTGCATTGTAGTATACACACACACACACACACACACACACACACACACACACACACACACACACACACTGAATACCGATTCCAGAACATGACTTTGACTTTTGATTGAGACAAAAATACACATCTTTGATGAGAGATAATGGGAAAAATAGAAGCAACAGCAGAAGCTAAGATATTCTGACTGACAAACACCCAATGATTGTCTTTACTGCAACTGTATTATGTCAGTCTAAAATTCTGTACATGGGACATGCACATCTGTCCATCCAGGGAGAGAGATTAGTTGCTCTTCCTTAGGTTTATTTTTTTTTTTTTTGGGGGGGGGGGGGTCTTTAGCCAATCGAGGGTCTAAAGACAGAGGGTGTCGTATGCTGCACAGATTTTAAAGCCCCTTAGGGCAAAATTGTAATTTGTGATACTAGGCTAAAGCCTTTATAGCCCCTAAACTTGAATTAACTTGACACTTTAAAACTTCACCTGCAAATTGGAGTGAATTATTTTTGTATGGAACGAGAGCTGGGGATTCTGTCCTCCATCTCCTCTATTGGAATTTATGCTTGAAAGGGCTTTTTAATGGCCACTGTGGCCAATTTTGTACATTTCGCAATCCAAACAACAGAAATGGGCTCATTCCTGCTTCTTTAATGCTTTTTTGAACCCACATGAATATCCTTTAACACCGTGCATTGACATATGAACAAGTGGATGTAACAAATTACGTTTACTCTCGTTCCAATTAAGTTGTTTTTTGTTCAGGCTATTTGTACTTTTTGAGTATTTTTTCTAAATCTATAATTTAACTTAATTTATCTATTCATCACAAGTAGGCCTATTGTAATCTCCTTCGCTACATTTCAAGTCACATCCATTATGGAGTAAAAACAAAAGTCACATGAAAAAGTCCTGATAAACTGTGTGAGAATGGAACAGAAGAAATGAGATTAGTCAGCAGCTGCAGAAGTGAAGAAGCGGCAGGTGTTTCTGTGGCTGCAGGAGGAACTCTGTACTCCGGAAATGATACCTTATAAATCAATGCCATCGAAAGAAAAATGTTTGCGTTCATGGGCCGAGTTCACGTGCCATGGCTAGCACTTCAAGCACAATGAAATTAGGGCTCATGTACAGGGTGTGGTTATAATTAGCACTATTTTACCTTGTGATAGTTTAAAAAACACGTTGTCTCTATCTTAATTAATGTCTGATTTAATTCACCATGGCGAGCACACAAAGTGGCACACCCACGCTGTTCCTGACCTGAACTTGACCTGTACAGTAGGGGCTTGCTGGGTCTGCTAACATGCTAAATACTAACATGCTCATGGATACTCCTTATTCAACTCAAACCGCTTTGAATTTGTGGAAAGCAGTGGGACCAGAGAGGCCCAGTGGACTGGTTATACTGGAACAAAGAGGCTAAGTGGACTTGTCATTTTATGCTTTGAGAATGAACAAGCCGAGAAATTGAACCAGAAGCAAATTCAGACAGGTAAGTACAATAACACACAGCTTACATCTCCAGATGAAATTAAAAAACAAAAAAACAACAACACTTTGTTGCCTAGCAATGTAGTTGTGTGCATGTGCTGCGTGGTGTGTACAAACTGTGCAGTCTCTCCTTTGCTGTAATATGAGTGTCCACTGCTGTGGCGTTTATATTGTTTACATGTCCACATTGTCTGATTTGGTGACGTTTCATTCTACCGTAAATTCTAAAAGAAGGTTAAGGCGCCGTTGCGTCCATAGCTCGTTTTATTTGTCCGAGTTTTGTCTCTTGTCTGGTTAATTCCTGTGAAGCTTCACTGAGGAAAGCCTAAAGATGCTTTTTAATTTAACAGTAGTATGTATCATATATCATCATACCATTTTTTTATTATATATTTTAATGATTACTTAGACTACATTTCAACTGACCTACTTTTTTCAGCTACTTAAGTCCTTTTTTTAAACAAGTACTTTTACTTGAGTAAAATGTATTGAATGAAACAGTACTTTTGGTTGAGTACAATATTCTAAGAAACTCTTTCCACCTCTGCAAATACTTTTCGGCTCATTTAGGCTTGTCACATCAAACCTTGGCTGTTATGGTACAACGAAAACTAATGTTGTCAGATATCTGAAGGATTGATCTGTGCTACCTATTTGTGGTAAAAGACAGTAGTGCAGCTCTTAGCCTGTGGAAAAGCTGTGCAAATCTACTGTTGATCTCTCGCTCTCTTTCACACACTTATAAGGGACAGAAAACTCATATAATCATGTTTTAGCTTTTTAGAAAGACCAATGAAAGAAAACATATCTGAAATTACATTGTGTGGCCAAGGCTAGCTTGAAAAGGGGCATTTGGCTGATACCAGTAGGACATATTATTAGATCCCAGAGAGCATTAAGAATTTAAGTTTTACACAGTGCAGGACCTGTTGAACTTACTGAAGGGAAAAATGTAGTCTGTATGAGCAAAGGCTCACCTTGAGAGGAGAAAGTGAACATATCCCTCTGGCACATACTCTTCCCTCTCAGGGTGGACATGTGATTGGTACAATGGCTGTACGTCAAACTGATAATGAGCGTGGTCCGACTCATACTGACTCTGGCCATCAGCTTGATACTGAGAGTACTGGAGTTCAGAGGCGCACATGGAGTTGGCGGCATCTCCATACTGGCTTTCAGCTATATATTGAAAATTGGAACCTTGATCATCCAAGCTGTACTCTGCATTAGCTCCAGGTTCATAATGGAGCTCAGCCAGCTCAGATCCGTAATGTATAGCTGTGGCATCAGTTGTAAACTCAGCATAGACATCTGTGGTGCTTTGCTGGCTGTTGGATTTAGTATGTACACAGGCCAGGTGGGCACTCTGGTTTTCAGTTCTTTGGTCAATGTGGTGGTAGTTGTAGCCATATTGGGTCTGACCCTGAGTTACATTCAAACTTCCTGTCCACTGGTATGAAGCGTTCTCGTTGGTTGGCTGGGAGGAAAGCTGTGATGTCACATCTTGGTGTCTTCTTTTAGGGGAATAGGGATTGGGGATC
>JACSYO010000465.1:40000-123327 GCA_016806645.1 Ophiodon elongatus
TACTATATTAGTGTGGAGGTAGAAATCTCAGAGATTGAGACCTCAAAACAATGGAAAATCAAACCATAACCATCTGCATGGCCAGATATACAGATATATATGTTTTATGTATTGCAATTTAGGTTAACCAACCTTTTAAAATGAGTATATTGTCTAATAATTTTAATTTGTCTTTTAAAAAAAGTTTTTCATAATTGTACTGACTTTTGAATAACTGTAAATATGATAGAAGTAGAATTGCACAGAACGTAAGACACATGATTTGAGGTGCATTGCCTACCTTAAAAAAGGTGAATCGGTATCTTGTGAAGACTCATGTTCTCCAATCTGTTGTTCAGTCGACCATTTATCACGATTAACAGTCCTTATAGGTTGTCCATAATAGTAATCCACTGTATTCTGTAAGTATCTGTCCCTCTTTGGCTCAAATGTTTGTAAATCCGTTTGTTGAAATGAAGAATCTTCAATCAGCTGCTCAGTGAAACTTAGCAGATCAGAAGAGCCTAACTGTTGCCTTTCTTCCCTCTCACTTTGTACTTCAGAAGTCCATTTTGGCTGGGAAGTGCGCTCTAAATCAGTTCCCTCCTCCTGCTCTTCCTCATCATTCTCCTCTTCCATCAAATCTCCAGAAAATGGTAATCCAAGTCCTCTGTCAGCAGAAATACCCGATTCACTTAATGGGGTGCCAATAAAGGAGCTAGTGTGGGAGACTGAGCTGTTGGTAAGTACAGGTGATTGTGGTTTAGATGTTTGCGGCGCGTTCTGTCTCGCTAACTGACCCCCCCAGACTTGAAAGTCGCCCAAAGAAGTAGGGCATGGTGGAGGTGCAGAGGGTGATTGCCCACCCTCATCTGAATCTTCCATTGAGATCTGTGAATGGACATAAACTTCCTCTCTGGTTTTCAGGAAATTATCTGACGGATATCTTAAGGATGGAGACACACTTCTGGCTACAATGTTTGATTTATCATCATAGTTTCCTTCTTCTACCTGTGTTTGACTGCAACTTGTTGGTCTTGAATCTGACTGATGAAAAGATTCAGAGTTATTTTTTGATTGGCTGGGACTAATCAATTCTGGCACAATGTGATGCTTGATCTCATTATCAAGAAGTGCTTGGTAATGAGTGCATGAGACAGCTTGACTTTGCTCTGTAACTTTGCTAAGTGTACTGTCAGAGCATCTGATGATTTGGTTTTGCTTACTTTGTTCTGTGTTCCCCTGGCACTCTTTATTTTCACCTTGGGCCTGGCTTCGCAGTACTGTGGCAGCATAGGAAAGCATACTAAACGTCTCCATAGATTTTCTTGTACCTTTTGATTGCCTGTCAGCCTGTTTAGGCCTATCGTGCCACTCTCTCTCAGCTTCTTTTACTGTGCCAGACACAATGATGTAATCCATTTCTAGGCCTGATGATGAATCTCCATCAGAATTGGATCGGAGTTCGTCTCGACTACCTGGATGAAGGCTGTCAGGGCTATACTTCAGTGTGTCTCTATCCCCCCCAGAGCTGGAGCTGAGAGACATGGTTTCTGATGTTTTACCCACCACATTTCCAGTTCTGTCATTGTTAGGACCACCTTGGCTTTCAGGGGCAGGTCCATCGTCATTTTGGGCCATTGTGAACAATAGAATATGTTTCGTGGAAACAGGATCACTCCAATCAACGAGACTTGGGGATACAGATTGGTCAGCCTGGATTTGAGTCTCAGCAGTTTCTCCGAGACTTGAATGGAGATTGGCTGAAGTGGTCTGAGTGACAGTGGAGCAGTCCACCAGAACGAATGGTGAATGATCACTGGGTTGCTCTATCCAATCAGCTTCCTCTGCTCTTTCTCCACCTTTGTTGTTGTAATTACTCTCAATTGAACTTATCCCACTACTGATCATGTGACCCACCTCACTAGTTCCCTCAAATAGAAACACATGATTGGTTGGCTGTTCTTTGTCTGAAATTACTTCTCTGTATTCAGTATTTGACAGAGGATCATTGTGATCCTCATCTATCTGAATAGGTTTTGTCACAGCAATAAAAGGGCTAGACTGCTCCTCTAGCTGTATCATATCTGCTACAGGGCTAGCATAGGTCTCAGGGGAGGATGTCAGGCTCCAAGTGCCAGCTCCTACATTGTCATATTCTGAAGTAGAGACGACCATGCCAGGGACAGGTAGGTCCCACATGTCAGTGCTTTGGTAGGGGGAGGTCTCATCTTCTGAATGTTCAGATGCCAAGTTCTGCAAGTAGGACTGTTGGCTCTGAAAACTCTGTATGTCATCGTCCGCCGTTTCTTCGCCCTGTGTTTTAACCTCTGCCGCCTCTATGACTATTTTCACGTTGTGTTCATAACCTCTCCACCCTGCTTCTTCATGTGTCTGCTTAAGTTCTTTATTTATACCTCTCTCCTCCTCTCTAGCCTTTTCTTCCTCTACCTGTTTGCTTGCATGCGTCTCAGGAGAATCACTGGCATCCAATGATCCCGTTTGACTAAGGTCCTTTCCATTTTCAGGCGCTTCGGGGCTTGTTATTGTGGATGAGCTGTCTTCCTGTATGGTGGTGTTCCACATCACCATTCCTCCATCAGATAATTCTTGTGGACTTTCCACAGATGCGCCAGCCTCAACATTGGGGTTCACCCCACAGAAAGAACCAGCCAAGTTGTCAGGGGTCGTGAGAGGCGATAGACTGTCATCTCGGATCGTCATATTCCACGTATCTAGTGATTCAGGGTAAGACGTGGTGGTTTCACTATCTGATTTGAGATATCCCTTCTGTGCTGAGTATGTCCAAAAGTCTGGGAGCTCCATTTGTCTGTCTCCTTTCTTCCCTTGTACTCCTTCGTCCTCTTCTTTCGATGTGTCTGGCGTTAAAGTGTTTAGGATTGCTTTCTTTCTCAACAATGAGGTTGATTTTTCTTTCACTCCCATGATTCCAGCCCTGCATTTTCCAGTTACTTCCTCCTCTGGTGGTGTCAATTGCAGATAAGCCAAAGTAGCGGGGTTCCATTGATCCTTACATACTGAATCTGGGTTCCAGGTGTCATATGAATTAGTTTGCTCAGTGATCAGAGTAAGCTGGGGCTCAAGGCTCTTTCCCCTCTGGTGGTCATGCTCTGACTTTAAAAGCTCTTCCCTGCTTTCTTGTTCTATCATATCATACAATGACTCTTTCCCTCCAACTTCCTCAACAATATTCTGCGGGCTCACAGATTCCTTGTTACTATTCCAGACAGTATTATCACTTGAGGACAATGCTCCTTGTGTGTCAAAGCCAAGTTCATCCCAGGTCTCTGACAACGATGATGACACACTGTCCTTGTGCTGCAGGCCATTGATCCTTTCAACCACATCTTCTGGAAAGAACCTGACCCCGCAACTGCTGGGTGGGCGGCTACCTACCACACTGTTGACTGGGGTTGGCGGAACCACAGTTTCAATCATGTCATCCCCATGGTTTTGACCATGGTGGTCAATTGAAGAATTTCTGCTGTCAAGCCCGCCCAGTGAAATTGGAGTAGAGAAATCTAGCAAGCTCAGCTCTTCAAGTTCTGATAAGCTAGAGCTTCCTGCTCTTCTTTCTTCTTCATCTCTTCTTACTCCAGAATTGACCGATTCCCTTCTTGTTGGCATAGACTGATCACTGCTATGTAGGGGGTCAAAACTAAAAAGGTCAAAGTTTTCACTCTTATTTCTGCAAGAGCGGTTCTTCCTCCTCTCAGGTGGAACAGGAGGGGAGAGGGATGACAATCCCAGAGGAGAGGGGTTTCTTAGGAAGGGTCCTCCTGGCCCTGCTGCTGGCCCTCCTCCTGCTATAACTTCACCAACTGGGCTGTCATCACTGAGAAACACTGAACTCTCCTTGGATGAACGGCTGCTGCGGATGGTGGTCATACCACTATCAGGGCTCACAAGCTCCCCACAAGTGCCAACTCCTGCACCTCCTGTGTCTTCTTCACCATCTGCCATCACCCTATATACATAGATAAAACCGCACTGTCACTGTATTTTGTCAATTTTGGCCGAAAGTCCATGAACAGGCCTAAATAATATTAAATCTCAGATTTCATGTTTTAATGTCTTTCACACTGTTGAAACAAAATCAAAGGGATGTATTTAATTACCTTGCTATGGGCACTGCATCTCCACTGCCTCCCTCAGCTCTCTCTATGTCAGATCCATCCATGTCATTGATACCAGATGATCCCTGGGAGAACTCCACGCTGCCTGCCACTCCCTCTGTGGAAGAGGTCCTACTGCTAGGGTGGCAGGCTAATACAGAGCTCCGCCGGTCAACAAAGTCCTTGAGGAGGCCCTTTATTTCTTCTATCAGCAGAGGAGGAGTACCAAAAGTTAAGCAGGTGTTTATAGGAATATGGTAGACCTGGATATTCTCCCTGGCCTCCAGTTCACCAGAAAGAGACCAGCTGGAAGACTCTTCCAACTCACAGCAGATCTGCAATGAAAGACACCGTGTTGTAATATTTTATGTTTTCTATTTTTACTTTTTAAAGCAATAGTTTGACAATTTGATAAATGTTCTTATTCGCTTTCTGGTCAATACCACTCTAATGTCTTTCCAGTATATGATCTTCTCATGCATTTCTCATCAAGAAAGCAAATAAGTGCATTTCCATAATGTGTTCCCAGATTTATTCATAGAGTTGTGTTGATCAAAAAGGCACTTGTGTTTCACTCTTGACAAATAGCTGTATTTATGGTCTTACATTGTATTTACCTGGTTTAGGAGATCTGTGTTGCTTGAGTAGATAGCCACCTGCTGGCTGGGATGCTGAACTGTGTCATTGATGGACAGCAGAACCACCAGACCATCATAGGCATGGCGATGGCTGAATGATTTCAGGTCTTCCACATAACCATGCCAGTCCTGGGAGAGAGTTGTAAAAAAAGACAAAGAAGCAGAGAGACAGAAAAAAAGAGAAAAATGGAAAAGGAATCAAGATCTGAAATGTGTAATGCAAACTACTGATGCAACTTTAATTATCTCAAAAATAATTAATAAACATTTTGGTTACAGTTGTATATAAAACTTTGTTAGACCCTTGCCTTTTATTGCACATATGATTTAATTTTTTGGTAAAAAGAAGTGGTTTCGAGTAAGCTTTCATCTCTAGCAATGAGAGACGAAGCTGTCAAGACGCACAGAGGGGCAGAGAGACACTTTGTGATTTATTGTTTGGAAATTAACTGTTTGCTCTTAAAACAGCCACCATGCACAGATTATGGTAATTTCGTGCCACACACAATGATTGATGGATGGAAAGTTGCATTAATTAATTGTTTTGCTTGTCAAGGCAACTTGCTTTTCTTTCTTTCTGAAATGATTAACAACAATGTTATGGCAACCATAATTTGCAACCCAGTGTTACACATAAAGTGATACTTTTGAAAACAAATTTACTTGATTAATCTAGATTTGCAGTGCAACTGTTTGCTTTGTGAAGTTGTCAAAATTGTTGTTGTGCTTATTTAAGTAGAACTTTTAAACAAAAGAGCTATTGTCAATTTAGTAAAGCTAATAGAGGAGTTTGACATGATGTGTGAGCCTGGTTTTCTTGAAAATATGCGTTTGTTCACGTTGCCTGACTTGTCCAAATATCATTTGATTCTGTCTGACTTTGAAAGTTTTCATTTGTTTCTGTGTGCTATGTCTTACAGTGTGTGTGGTCCTTCTCTCTGCTTGAGCCTGTGTGTGTGTGTGTGTGTGTGTGAGTGTATTTGTATGGGTCCACTGAAAGTGATGGATGAGCGCTGCAGGCACTGTATCTGCCCAGGCTGTGTCAATATTAACCTGTGAGGATGAGGGGGCTACAATACTCCTCCCTCTGTTCCTCCCTCCATCCCTCCATCCTTCTCTCTCTCTTCACAATCTGGCTGCTGTCAGACTCAGGCCCATCAATCCTAACACACGCACACAACTGTCACTTCACTGACACTGCAATTTTTCAAACAATGATATCCTGATGAGTGCAATGAAGCCTCCCAAGATTCGTTAAAACACACATATTCACTCACATAAGTACAAACACACGCGTAAATGCACATGTAACCCTGACACATGCAGATACACACATAAATTCGCCTGCAGTCGTCTCAGTGAATGAACAAACATGTACCAGTATGTACACATACGAGCTCTGGTAAAGCAATAAAGTCTTCATGATTTACAGTACAATATCAAAGAAATGCTCAAATGATGCTGATACTCTAAAGCTACTACCCAACTGCGTGCATGTGCACACAAAACTGCACACACACATTCTCACTCACACAGGCAGGGAAATATAGTCAGAAAACGAGCAGAGTGCAAATCTCCGAGATAACACGCAGGGCGACAGTCTGTCTGCCATTTGGCTCTTGACTGAGTAAATTACTACTCATATTGCCTGCCCCTCCTCTTTCTCCCTCTTTCTGCCACCCCCAGATACACAGATTGCCTTTTCTTATAAATTACCAACATGTTAGCGATAAAAATCCACTTGCTAACTGTCTCCAAGAACCTTAGGATCCGGACAAAGAAACCTGTTTCTCATTTGTTGAGCTTAGATATCACAAACATAGTTTCCCGTTAAACCCTTCACTGTACTTACTTTTTTTATTTACTTTCATTTGTATGTATTGTAAGAGCAGAGACTCACTGGCAACAGTTCTGCTGTTGCAAATATTTCAAATATTAATAATTTAATGCTCTAAAACTACATAAGAGAAAAGCATGCCGTTAACAACCAGGCAGTTTTGTCATGAAAATACTAAAGATGAGCTACAGCTGTAATTTAATGTTTGTATTCAAAAAGATGGACTTTGGAAAAAAAGCAATTTATAGAAGAAGTTGAAGAAGTGTTCATAGTTTTAAACATAAATAACAGTAAATGGAAGAAGCAACAAAAACAAAATGATAGAACTATTAAAATGATAACACAAAAGAAAAGTTGCAACACAGAACAAAGATAGTAATACAAGTATGGAGAAAATAACACTTGAAACACTGAAAACCTTTAGCAGCATATTAAGGTTCATAATCCGTGTTTACACCCACGGTGGAAGTATAAATAATCTCTATACTGCTTGTGATGGAGTGTCAACATAAGCTATCTGACTTGGCATTGCTTTTTTTGTGGGGGGGGGGGGGGGGGGGTGGGGGGGGCATGTTCATCCTGAGCTGTAGTTACGATGATGGTAAATACCTGGTCTTTGAGGTATTTACTAGGGATGCACCGATAGCGTGATGACTCAAATAGCTCCTAGCTATCTATTTTATTCTATGTTTGTATACTATACACATTATAGACTTGAATTTTAATTCAGGTTTAAGTTTTGAACAATTGGTTGCTGCATTACACTTAATTTACATTACACAGATACCGGGACTGAAAAACTTGGTTTGGTGCATCCCTAGTATTAATAGTGGCTGATGGTGTGATTGATCAAAAGCAGCTTGGACCCATGTTCAGTATCTCATATCATACGAATAAATTATGCATCAAAGAGGAATTCTTCATTTACTATAATATTATGTGTTACTTTTCGTTATGTTTATAGTGGCATTCTTTCTATTAAATGTTTCTTTTATGCAAACCTTCTCCGTTTAGCTCACCTTTCCCTCCCTCACCTGTGTCTTATGTTTCCCTTTCACACTTTGCCTCTTCATCTCTTGCACTCACACACTTTGCAGCTTCATCTCTCTCTCACACTAGTCCCCAATCCCCACACACACAAACACACACACACTCGCGTGCACACACACACTCCCTTCCTCTCTCTCTCTTTGGTTGTCTTTGCTCCACAGGTAGCAAGTCTTTAGCGGCTGCTTGCAGTTCTCCCAACCTGCCATCATTATGCACAATAGCCTTAGGTACAAAACTCAGGCCTCATAACTCACGCCCCGCGTGCGTAAATTCCCGTGCAAACACAGTCAAAGCAAAAACACATTTCCTGCTGTCGCCAACATCTTCGGCAAAGAATTAATCAAGCGTTCATCCATTTAGGCTCTTTGCATACCCTTTCCGTCAGAACACAGAACGCTAAGAGAGTTGCGAGTTCTTCTCAGGCGATCGTTTCGCCACCCTGATGAATCCATCAAGCAAGGTTTGATTTATACATCTGTCTGTGATCACAGCGGTACAGCTACAGCAAATGGGGTGGCAAGGAGCGAGCTGACACCACCCTGCTCAAATACACACATGCAAATGCACACACACACACGTGCAACATATACCACTTGCCACACACACATGCACAGCCAAACTCACACATGCATGTGCTCACAAACCAAGTCACGCGCTCTCGCTCACACTCGTACACACAAGAGTATTACTGCTCATGAAGTTTTTGGAGAGACAGAGGGAAAAGGGGAGGGGGTAAAAGTTTGCAGAGAAAGAAATGTCTTTCTGTCTTTCTCATATGGGCCTTCTCCGCATGCTTCATTCGTTCAGCTCTAAGTGCAGGGATTTGGGGGCCAAGATGCGAGCACTGAGTCTATAAATGTTTTGTTTTGTGTATTTGTTTGCCCTCAAAGCCCAAGGAAACCACAGGGGGAGAATGAAAATGGAGGAAGAGAAAGAATGAGAGTTTCAGAAGAGATGATGACTGTCTTGTGGAGTGGCTTTCCAAACTTGGTTAAATATGTAGACTGTATGAAACAATTCCTATTATATTGTGTGTTACAGCCAAACAAATTTACAGCAGAATATTTTCACACAGCAGATGAAAATGATGTTTCTTTGTGTACATTAGTCTGAATGTATTCCCATATAAAGCGCTACAACGCAAAGACACTAAACAGACTTAGGAAATACGCATTTGTGCTTTAGTGTCCTGATGGCATAAGCAAATCTCAAGCTGCTATTAATAGGATGTGTATGCACGTAGCTTTAGAATCGGAAGACTCTGAAGTGGCTTCAACAATATGTACTTAATGGATACTTTCAACAAAAAAATCATTGAGGAGCAAGAAAGAAAAAAACAGGAAGTCATAGAGGAATAGAAAGATAGAGTGATGGAGGGGCGGGGCACCCTGACTTCCTGGTCTTCAATCTTAGTCCCTGGGAGGCCCACCCTGCACCTGCTGTCTCCTAGTGCCTCTCATCAGAAAGGCATTTACCGAGTGCCGTGGCTGCGGGCCCCTTCATTAGCGAGCATAATTATTTGTGCAAGTGGCGTAGGGCAAAACTGGCCCCGCATAAACAAACAGAAGGGCCGGAGGACTGTGAACAAACAACACATTAGAGACGATCAACGTTGCCAAAATGAAATCTAAAGCGCACCTCAGATGGAGAGATGGACACACAAACGCATGCACAGAAATAATAAAACAAACAAATCTAGGACCAAAAACATTATAGCAAGGAAAATGGAAAAATAGTAATCAAAATCCAAAATAATGTTGTCGTATGCAGATGCATTATCCCATAACCAGACTCACTCACACAGAAACAAAGATGATTGATTTTGTTTACTACACCGAGTAAAGAAACAACATAAAATCATTCAGATATCTTGGTGGAACACTGGATCAAATTTTCATATCGCATTTCAAGCTCAAACCAAATCGCAAACTTTTATTACTCTCCCGTGGCTCCTCTCTCTAAAGTCTCAATAGTGGAAATAGCTTTAAAAAGACAAAAAACAAAGAACTCTAAAACATATTGTAATACTTAGATGTCCATGTTAACACATGCTAAAAACACATTATTCACATATTCATGAATGTGTGTGTGTGTGTGTGTGTGTGTTTGGCTGTGGGCTCCTGTCCTTCCCACAGTTCATCAACTCCACAGCACGACAACTCTTTATCCGACCAATGTTTCATCTCCCAGTGCTAATTACTGAGCCATGAAAACATACACAAACACACACTCACTGGCATGAATATGTGAATAATGTGTTTATTAATTTGAGCTTCATGTAAGTGTTACACAAAACATTTCATCCAAGCAAGTAAAGCTTCCAATTTCTCGGTTACCGTGTACCAATTTAGGTACTAGCTGTCATGTATGTCACATCTACAGGTGATGCTGCACAGTGACTGTGTGCCCTTTAGCAAGGCACTTGACCCCTATTGGCTCCTGTGTTGTCTCTTCAGGGGGCTTACACAGTCCTGCTACCAGCATATAGCACGCTCCGTACAAATTGAAAAAAAAACATTTATATTGGCTTGACCACATGAAAGTAAATACCACATAAGTGGGCTGAATACCGATAAATGACAGCAAATATAGAAACATAAGATATGTGTCTGCCATAACAAAAAGAATATACCACACAAAAATACATAATAACAATAAAAATTGTATAATGGTTACTGATAATTTCAAATAGAGAATTTTGTTATGGTTTTTATTTTTTGTGTTTTAGTTTTGTAGAAAAACTTTAAAATCCTTGCTTAAAGAAATTCAAATATCTAATGTATTAAATTCAAAATCAGTATGAATTAAATTTTCTTATTCCCTAGAGTTTGAATTTATATAGACTACACAAGCTTCAATGGACATATGTCCACTGCAACTCACAAGGACTTACGGTGTCAATTATAGCATTTATATAATTGTACAACAAGAGTATTGCTTTTGCTATATATTTACTTAGTTACTAAATGTCAGCTCAAGCTTGTAACCAAATTGTTTGTGAGACGAAGAAATTACAGTATTCACACAACAATAAAAAGACAGTTATGTTTTAGGCATGACTGCAGCGATAAGGAAACGTGCTCAGTATAGTTGCAGTTGTATGTAAACGACAGAAAAATAGCACAAACTTAAGGTACATGCAGTTTAAACAGCAAACAAGCAAAGCCTCATTCTCGTGTTCTAGACTGGCATTACTGAATGCAACAATATTTACAATATGCAATAAAACAAAGCTGACCAGGTTGCATTGCAAATATGTAATTTACTTTCACAGCTCGATATACACTGTATCAATTATATGGAATGTGGCACCTTTCAATATGCTGAATTATAAACAAGCATCATAGCCTAACAAACACATTCATACAATCATTGCTCACGTGTAGCATTGTGGGAAACGTTTTACATGATAGTTTTTGTCCGCAGTATTTTATGTCATTGCAGATAAACATGGAACTATTGTTTAAGGAACTGATAAAGATATTTATCTTTACTGTTTCAAATGTAGCGCACATTGATGAGCAGATACAAATGACACACAGAAACAACCCGACAGGCGCTGTGACTTTGAAGGAATGAAACTCCATTCATTTCCACTTTTCTCTTCCGTAATAAAGGAGCACAGAGACTGACTAATGTATGTTTGTACAGTATAAAAAAATACATTAGTCAGTCTATATGATGTGTCCATATCGTTACACCAAACACACTCTGAAGCTTTTTCTTCTGCTAACTAGGCAATCACAGCCAGATTTTTTTTTTACTTCAAATTCTAACTCTGCCCTCTCTAACTGAGATCCAACACACACACAGACAAAAAACACACTTTGACAAACACATAACACATAAACCATTAAAGACTAATTGAATCTAATTTATTTAGTTTTCTGGAAAGAATCATTTAAGGCAGAACTTCCCTAAGCCCCTCCAATAAATGACACTCTCATACCGTTTTAGTCTCTTTTCAAACACAATTAAAAAATAATATATAAATATATACACACTGCAAATGACATGCATATAAGGAGTTCATTTTGGAGCCCGATCTCAGGTCATTAGTAACCCACCATGACGCTGTGGAGTTGGAGGGTCCGCTGGCGACACACAGGCCCCTGGCCATTTATTCTATATTAAGTCTCTAATGGGCCCTCTCTCTCTCTCTCTCTCTCTCTCGCTTTCTCTCACTCCTGACACACAGCATGTAGGCACAGCGATGGTAAAATATGCACAGAAAGTCCGGTGCGCACACACAGACAAAGCCATTCAAATGAATGGTTATTTATTCGCTAAACGAGGATCTGGGTGTTTAATGTTCCTTGGACGGTAGGTAGTTTTCTGGGGGAGGCAGAGCCATACCCCTACGGCTACAGACATCATTTATTTTACACATAGCCTAATACCGCACGCTAGGCAGCCGCTGAGAAAAATGGGCTTTGGAAGTGAAAAGGAGATATAAAAGAAATAATGAATGATTTTTTTTTTGGAGGCGGGGTAGTGGCTGTGATGGGAGGGGGGGTGAACGCATTAGAAGTTGCAGCAGGGAGAAAAGCAAGGGGGTAAGCTTTAAGGCTTAAAGCACCTTGTTTGTGTGTGTGTGTGTGTGTGTGTGTGTGTGTGTGTGTGTGTGTGTGTGTGTGCGCGTGCGTGTGTGTGTGTGTGAAGAGGAAGAACGAGAGAGCGCCACAGATAGAATGATAAAAAAATCAACACAAACATTTCACAATTGTGTATGCATGTGTCAGTGTGTGTGAGTGTGTGTGTTGGATTTCAGGATATCAGTGGGCGGCAGGTGATACCTGGGTGTGTGTGAGGCTCTCAGGCCTCCATCTGCATCTCATCCAAATGCAGAACATCACAACATCAGAGGGGCTCCTCTACTTGCATAATAACACTTCCCCAAAATGACACAGCACCGGTGTGACGTATCCAAAACAACAAAGCCATCAAAAGTAACTTTTAGAAGAAGAAAAAAATGTTTTATTCATTTATACATTTTTGTCAAAAATGTCCACATTTTCACCTCCCTCTCTCTTTTAAAACACTATGCAAGTTATCATGAGCTTCTTTGAAAACAACTAACAAAGGGAAGTGGATGGCATTGAATCTGAATATTGTTATATCATTATAGTAATTAATAAATGTATTAATTTGTTAATATTTCTGTGTCAGCACACAAGCTTTTAGAATGCAAAAATAGTTTTAATTGTTATCATGTCAGAAATATCTCATAAAATACATACTTTGAAGAGTTGCCATTTAATTGTTGCATGAAATGGACACATTTAATATGTATTTAATCGAGTTGTAAATTGTTTACAAATGTTGACGTAGAAATGGGTCTTTGAACCTGGAACTTTCCAAGTTAACATGATTCATCGACTGAGCTTCAGGTAATACATCTTTATTGGGTTTTCTCCCTTACACAGCTGGCTAAAATGCACCCTTAATTAAAGGAGGCCAGTATTTAACTATCTTTAACAGTCAGAAAGATCTTGTCAAATAAATAATAAAAAAATAAAAAACCTGAATGTCATTGGTAAATTGCTTTATATTTGTGTTTTTTATTGACTGAACAGAAATTAGATGGAGTTTGCCATTTTAAGTTTTTTTTTTATGATAAAAACTTACCTCCTTATATGTGGTGACTGAAGAGAATGCTATGGTCATTTCTCCATCAGAAAACTCCTTCAGCTCCAGAGTCAGCAGCTGCTCCAAGTCTACATCCAGTCAGCACACACAAACAGACTAACAGTTATATAAAACACACAAAATAAAAACAAACAATTTCACAACAGACAGAAAAAAACACAAGCATGAATACACTTTCCAGAAGTGAGAGGTAATTGAAAGGATATTGCGATACTTGGAAAATGACACTCTACAGGAATTATGCAGAACTTTTAACAATGATGTGACCTTAGACTGTTAAATGTGTCCACTTTTAGTTTAAAGCCCCCACAGCTTGCTGATATAGCCCATTTTCAGTCATTGTCAAAATGCTGTTAGTAATGATGTCAACTGGGAAGATTTTAAATCACCTTTCACAAAATACCACAATATACCGGAAGTTTGGAAATGTTATGCCATTAACATTAGAATAATTGACCAAATAACATTGATTAAAGAAGCGTAATCAGATATTTACTCTAAACTGCATGCTATACATATACAGTAAGGGTATATAAATAAAACAAGGTCATACAAATTGGCCAGTTGAGTTTAAATATATCGTTTGCGCTCCTAAAACTGATCTAATTTTGACGTTTTGACGTTGTTTTTAAGTTGTTATCTTACAGCTGTGATGCTCATGGATTGATAACAATATCTAGATGCTGCACAACCACAGAGCAATGAAACAAATTCCTATGGCCAAAAAAGCATATTTGATTATTTTGGATTTGACAATTACAGATATTTCCTGGCAACTATATTTCACATTATCAGAATATCTACCAGCTAAGACTTTTTTCAAATTGTAATGGTGCAATACATTTAAGCAACTTCCTAGTTTGAAAGTAGCCTGTAGTTAAACTTAGGAATGGCTTACAAATAGCTGGTGCAACTCAATTCAGGGCTACTGAGACACTTAAAGGTAATGGGGCACCATTATTTTAATTATTTACACTAATTGACAACTCAAAATGTCTGCCATAAAAAGGTGTATCATAATTGATTATTCTCCTTTTTCTGTACTCTGTTTTAAGATGAGAGGATGATGAGGATGATAGAGGACTGTACAATTATCTTCGGAATCAAGTTGCATGAAGGAACACAAAGGTTTATATCATAGGTCAAGACACGATCCATATAACCCCAGAGAGATGGGTTGCATGTCACTCCATCTCTCTCTCTTCTTCGTATAAACTATTAGTTCTTCAATTAAAGCCCAACTACTCTGCCTGTTTAAATATGCACCTTGTCGCCTTGTCGCAGCATGTTGACCTGCACTGACATCACTGCATTGCTCCAAGGATCTCATGAGCTCCTCCAGTTGTGCTGGCCGACGGCCATGTTTCACCCACAAAGCATCACTTTGCAGCTGCAAGGCTTCTGTAGACACACAAGCACACAAATACATATGGGTGCATCCAGGATGCACATTCGGGCTCTTGTTCATCGTTCCTATATGTTCAGTCTAGGTTCAATAACAACCTGATCAATATATTTGATCAGGTTGTTGATGAATTTCTACCTTTCAGAACCTAATCTACATGTCTTAACTTCCATTGTAAGGCAAATAACCAGTACTGCACAGTTTGGTCTTAAGCCAGATATTTAGAGTCTTTGCTTTATTTATTTAGTTTACTTTTGGACTGTGACATGCAACCTTTGTATGTATTTATTCACGTTTCAGGCCACTGTAAGTTATAAAATAATTGATTGCCAATATCGATGATCATGTGAGCTACTTGTTGTTCAAATATTTAAAATTGTGTGCTATTCATCCTCCACCAAATATTTCCCATTGGTCTCATTATAGTCAAGACAACTCAAAAATATGCAGTTTGTTGAAAATGTACAGTACAACTATACATATTACATTTACTGTGAATAAAAAAAAAAACTGACATTCTGAAAGAGCCATAAATACCTAATTACCAGTTCAGTATATAAACCAATAAAACAATTGCACTTAACATTTTTGGTCAGACAGAGTTTATGAGGATCAGGAATTGAGCTAAGCTACTGGCCTCTTAAGGAATCAATGAACCTGATAATGCACCGTCTGAAAAGCTCTCACAAAGAAATACGAGAACTGGACTATGCATCACTCTTCTGCTATAATCATTTCTCACTCCATCCACCTAAATTAACTTTTCTTTTATAGGACTATTCTCTGTCTGTCCGTCTTTCTGTAAATCACCGTGAGAGGCAGCAAAAAAGAGAAGCAGCAGAGCGTTATTGAACAGAGATCCGGCACGTCTCCTGCCCAACCTTCACACAGCTGCTTAACATCTTGAGTGACAACTTGAGTACCTGTTTGGAAGGCTGTAATTGACTTAACAACACACACACACACACACACACACACACACACACACACACACACACACACACACACACACACACACACACACACACACAAAGTTTTGTTCTCTGCCACTATCTACCTTGTACTGTTTTCTCTATTATCGGCTTGCCTTTTATCGATGTAAAACATTTACTGATATCTCTTGAATTTCTTGTAACAACTTTTCTTACTTTAGTGGAAAAATATGTCTAACTGACAAAACAAAAACAACATAACACACTAAACTAACTGACATCAAGAAGAGTCACATTATGGGGCTCTGTGTGTCTTTCAGCACTCTTCCTTACTCACACTCACCACCCCTCATCTCTCTCTTTCTCCATCTCTCCTGGTGGGTGTTAAGCGAGTCATGTCAGGGGATTTGTGTGTGTCCTCCTTCATCGCCCCATTACTCCCCCTGGGGGGCACCTGCGCCTCCCTCACCTCCAAGAGTCTCCCCCAGCGCTGCTCCGATGTGCTCTGCTGCCTCTTGAAGAATCTCCCCGGCGACTGTCGTCACCGCAGACGATGCCCCATCATCCCCTGCGTCCTGCTGCCTGTCTTGATGGACCACTCGCAGGATGCTGGACTCCAAGGTGTGGTACTCTGAGCTAGGAGAGTGAGAAGATGATGGTGAAGGAGATATGGATGGCTGCAGGGGAAGGAGCGATGATTGTGAGGCATTTGCATAAATACAACTCCCAATGGGTCATGAGTGATGAAATACACACCCAAACATACTCTCAATCTCCTCTTTGCCTCCACAAATACAGACTTCTGAGCTAGAAGCCCACTGTGCTGGATATATTTGTGGTCTTTGTGTGTGCTTCAGCATGTACATACATTAATCAGTGTTGGCTCATTGAAACATAAAACTTTCTAAATTCACTGAACCCTCTTTCAGTTTGAAGATTTTAATTTCTTCCCTGGTGTCTATCCATAAAGCAGTTAAGATGAACTGAAGTTATCTACACACTGACCATGGTGTTTGTACCTTGACATGATGTGAGTGCATATGTGAGTGTTTACCTATCAAGCAGTCCATCTCTCAGTAGTGTGAGTGAGAATTTTCCGGTGTGATGAAGCTTCACGAGGTCTACATCCTCTCTCCACAGCAGCGAGCTCTCACAGATTTTCACCCTCTGCAGATACTTCGTCGTCTCCCCAGGCAACACAGCATCACATTGCCGGCGGCACAGCACAGGCACACACACTCCACCTGACGTTTCCTTCTGGAGCACACAATAAATCAAACCACACGTTTAAAACTGAACAAAAAAACAGACTTTGAATCAATAGGCGTACGTTTTATTTGATTAAATAAAAATTTTAAATAGAAATGCAGTATTTTATGAGATTGTTGCACATACAAGTACACCAAACAACATTTTACAACATTAATTAAATCCTGTTTTGATCATCATATCTTAGTGAATAAAGGTATGCTACGCAGCAATTCTAGCTTACTGGTTCTAAACACAACTTTCAAACTTGGCTCCTCCTTCACGGCTCAACGAGTGAAAGAGAGAGAGCAGCGGTGGTCGAGCGAGCTAGACAATGATTGAAGACAGGAAGTGGCGTTAGCGAGAACAAAGCATTGCATTAGATACATTTTGCTCTGCGTGTGTGTGGCTCTCTCTAAAACAGCTAAGAGAGTATGTGAGCTAACCGCCCTGTCTGTGCACCCCGGTTGCTTGCTGCTCCCTGGTAACCTGCTACCCTCAGACCAAATAGGCAAGCCCACAGGCAGGCAGGAGGAGACCCTCAAACTGTTGTCCACGCACACTCTACACTCTAGTGTTGGCAGCATTGTTCAGTGTGGGGAGTGTCGCCAACATATGTCCAGCATTAGTTCTCGAAAGCGGGCATCATTTCTGCTAGTGTGACTAGGGTAAACAGTTCTAAGCCTCATTCTTAATGTTGACATTCCAATGATTATTATTATTAACTTACAGAAAACTTACATACAAAAGTCCAGTCTTCCACTTTATCCTCTTCTGTCTAGATGTTATCATTTCAAACATGTTTTTATTTTACAAAATATTCTGCTTCAGTCCATATTTGTTGGCGTTGAGCCTTTCAAAAAGAAAAATGTCACTGCTGTCATAAACTGTTTACTCTCCCGCACGCATCTGTAGTAATGGCGCAGACTAGCAGCAATCCAACTGCACCATAAATTATCTTTATATTACCACAAGAACACAAAAACAGACTCATACTAACATATTGTTACTATTTTTGATGTACGCTAACACTACAGCATAGAGAAAGAAAGAGGAAAAGACAAGGGGAGAGAAGCAAAATTTCTAACAGGCGTTGCATGATTAAATATCGTTCTGTTATCGTGGCCAACCATATTGTGTTGAACTCATCATATCGCCCAAACCTAGTTGAGAAGGATTACTTTTGTATGAGTCTATAGCTTGTTTTTCAGCGAAACGCTGCATAGTTTACAGGGAAACAAAAGGGACGTGGACCAAACTTGGGAGCAGTTAAGTGGAACAGAAGAATCTTTAGGGTAGCTGAAAGGCATTTTCTTAGTCGATCATGTTTAACCTTCTGTGTTATATTTTGTTTGATACCTGAGTGATGCTTGGACATTTTCTGCCCTACTACCACGTTACCATTTAAGCATATATATTCTCTCTTAGGTTGTACTGAATGCCAGCTGGTTTTTATTCTTGTGTATGTCCATGACTGGACAAACGGCAAGATAAAACCATTAAAATGTTTTGAAATTATTGGTACTCTGATGACAGATAATAGTGCAATGCTCCGAAACAAGAAAAGTAGATCTGCGCAATGGCTACCACTGTACATGAAACAAATCAAACAACGTGTATGTGTATGTACGAATGTGATCGCTAAGTTGATATACTTAAAAGTATACTCAAACCACACAGTATGCATACTAAATGTGATCGAAATTCTGATTGTGCCTTCAATGGACACTATTCTCCCACAATGCAATCCACAAAGGATATTGAGGAGCTACTTATAGCTGGAAGAATAACAATAAATTGAGGATGGTGGTGAAACAGTTCCAATAAGATATAGGAAAATCATGGAATAACTATTGAAGTTTAAGAAAAAATATTTTGTTGTCTATTTGTGACTTTTCATTGGCTGTAACATTCCAAAGTCACAATTTGAAGTTTGATGTTGCATGTACTGTTTAATTTCCTGTGAGTATAAAAGGGTTTAGTATGAGAATGGATAAGTAGAGTCGGCTCAACTTTCAGGTGCCTATGTGTCCTTTAAACTCAAATATTTCAACTTAACCCATCAGGAAAACGTTTGGTTTTCACATGTTTTTAAGTATAAAACACATCCACACAAACAGATAGAATTCATATTACCTGGCTAAGGTGTAGTGCTATGCACAATGTTGCAGCCACAGTGTCAACATCTGGCTCTGGTCCACCTAAAACAGCGTGGATGGGATCCTCTAATGCATCTGCCTGTAAACACACACACACACACAAACATACAAGGGTATTGTGGGCTTCTTCATTACTAAATATGCCTGACACGACATCAATCAGTGATACTTTATCTCTTTGTTTTACAACATCTAACAAAGGAAGCATGTAACAGCACTGTAAATCATTGGTCTATTTGATAGCTGATGTAACTGTATCACTTGATACTCCTTGAGCCAGCACGACTGTGTTAGATGGCTGCAGCATTTTTAAAACCAACAATATGCATTAATAATGAATGGTGCTGTAAGGTTCAGCCCATGCTTGAAAGAGTATATTACTCAATATGCACTAGACTAGAAGCAAAATCAGTTGTAACAGCGAAGCAACGGTCTAAATTAGCGAGAGAAACATTTTCACTGCTAACTCAAAGTAACACGCTGTATCAGAGAAGTGATGACTTCCATTAATTTCACTAAACAATGCAGACAAACACTACTCATTTAGGTTAAGTGGACATTAATGACAGATACATTACAGAGATTAAGCATTCATCTCCGGGTGAAAAGGCATAAAATTAAGTTTCTCCCTCCATTTATTGACTGGGACTCTTGGTATTACATTTTAATATGGCATTCCAGCATTGGTATTTAAATACAGGCATTTACAGAGTTACATCATGGGGACACACATCCAAAAGTCAGGTCTCTGGACAATCAACATTTGTCTTTGTGAGAAAAAAAATCCAAACACCCTAATAGAAACTAGCAAAAGCTTCCTCTTAAATTATATGCATCCTCATTCATCACACCTACTGAAAGTGAAAGAAAACAGTGCAATCATTTTTGGTAATTGGGATCGAAATCACACTGAGCCATCCCCATTATGCACTTGCACTGGGTGTTCTGTGACAATCTGTAATGTTTTATCTAAAGCAGATAAGCTGACTCACCACTAGTACAAGCCTGCCCTGCAGCCTGCACCATTAATCAAGAAGCAAAATGTGGATACAATGAAACTCCTGTCTATCTGGAACTCATCTTAATGGGCTTGTATGCTCTGATGGGAGAGGGGGTTGGAGCAGTAGAGGGGCAATTTTACAAAAACAAAGACCGGCAGGAAGCCTTGACTATTCGTGTTTCCTGACTCGATTCTTGCGCAAACTGGCAACCTTATGGTCATAAGCTCACTTGTCTTCCAACCTTGGCTAACACAGGATACACCGGCTTAGTGGCCTTGACAAAATAACTTTGATAGAAGTCCATCAGAACTGTCCGAGTGGGGATTTGAAATGGCATCTTGACAGCTCTATACACATTTTGATATACCCTCTTAAAATGATTCAGCAAAATTATCCAGGGATGGTCCAGTATGCTGCTATAACGTCCTTGACCTATACAAGTTGCAGATTACATATACAATTGGTTTGCCGGTGACTAAACAGCTTTCCCTTGTGGAAAATCTGCAGCTGGCTAGACATAATCAAATGAAAATGCATTGTGAGTTAGTTACAAGCCCATTTCCATGAGATGCTTTGAAACTAAAAACTAAGACGACTACATGTTCAACGTGATGGACTGACTATTTACAATATTGATGAAGTCAATGGCTGCCAGTCTACAAACTTGTGGTGTGCTTTGGAAGATGGTCAACAGTATATGTGTAAAATATTCAAAGCATTGGTCTTTTGAGCCCCACTGACTGCAACTTTTATTTAATTTAGTGATCATGCTTTCGCCAATATATGTCAAATATATGATGGAGTCAGGGGATTTAAGGGAGTTTAATGCTGGGGATAGAACATAAAGCACAGCTAATAAAACATACGGAATGGAGTTGGTGTCTTGTTTCTGTTCATTAGGACTCACCAGATTCATAGAGCCAGATGGATAAATGAAATGTGGGGAGAAGAAATGAGAGACCAAAGCAGCGAGAGGGAGGGAAGACGAGTGGTCAGAGGCTGCTGATAAGACTTAGGCCTAATTCCTAACTGGCCCCTAAACCCTCCCACTCCGTGACAGGATGTCACGGAGTGGGAGGGTTTGTAGTCACACTCACAGCTGAATGAAGCACTTTTCTTTAAGGTGTGGGATATAAATAATAATAATAAATATCAGAATCAAAATGCTTTATTGATCCCCGAAGCTAAATTGGGTTACTGCCCCCATTCTAGAATAGAAATATATAACGTAGAGAAATTATAAGAAAACATAAATAAGAAATAAGTATGTAAAAATATTATTCAGGAATAGTCCTTTAAATATATTCAGAAACAGTAAGCGTTTACATGGTGTTATACTAAAATATAACGACACGCATATGGACAAGATATAAAAGAAATATATGAATTATGTATACTACAATATATATCAGTGCAAATAATAATGCTGAAAATTACATATATGATCAAATGTGTAAAAATGCAATAGTCTATCTCAATGTCTATCTCAGTTTGAGCAGTTTAGGGCTAAATATTTTGTTCTGGTAGTCCCGCGGAACCATTTGTACGGAGCATGTTCCACGATGAACACCAAACGGCGTTGCACATGATCAGTAAGGGCGGCTGGTTAAGCCGGCACCAATACAGACTCGATGTTAAAAGGTTTTATAACCCATTACCACTCCCTTCTAATTGGTTTGGGACAGCACTTGAAAAAGAGGGGCTGACAAATAGGGACTATGTGCAGCAGACCGATAAGTCAGACATGTAAAGGTGGTGGGGGAACAAGGAACAGGAAAAATAGGGGATAGACAGGTGAAAAATGTGATGGAGAGAAGAAGGAAGGAGGAATAAATTAGATAACAGGGAGTGAAGATGACAGGCAAAGATGTGGAAAGGGAGAGAGAAAATACTGTGAAGAGGAAAGAGGAGGTGTGTGAGAGGGAGAGAAAAGGAGAGGGGGAGGAGGACTGCAGCCAGTCCCTTCATAGGAGAGAGAGAAGGAGAATAAATCAATACTAGATAGCCAGAGAAAGGAAGCCATGCATTAGCAGGAGAAAAGGCCACTAAGTGTCTGTTCTACTACAGTGCGAGGACATAAGTGTGTGTGTGTGTGTGTGTGTGTGTGTGTGTGTGTGTGTGTGTGTGTGTATGTGTGTGTGCACGTGCAAGCAGAGCATGTGTCGGCCATCTGATATCCTTCAATTGAGTGCTCTCCCTCTGAGCTCTTTCCACCTGTCCCAACACATTCAAGTCCTCTCCTCTCCTCTCCTCTCCTCTCCTCTTCTCTCCTCTCCTCTCCCCTCCCCAGGTTTGGAATATATTATGACTCTCCTTTAGATGCCCTGCCGCCTCAATTTGTATTTTAAGCCAAATATCAGTCTAAGATGAAGAGATTTACTCGCTTACAGTAATTGCTCCATGCATAAAAGCTGTGGGGCTTTTAAAAACAACATTTAAATATATTCAGAAACAGTAAGCGTTTACATGGTGTTTGCAACCATCAGAGCAACCGGAGCCTGTCCAAGCACATTAGATTGAAGTCAAGGAAACACTGAGAATAAGTCACCAGTACATCGTACACAGACATCGTGATCATATCATATACAAATAATCATATCTATGGGAGTCTCGTTTTCATCTGAACTGAAATGAAGCAGAAACCCTTTTAACCCATGCAGGCAGAAGACAGAAACACACAGAAAAAGAATGAGAGACAAGTTATTCTTGCTGTGTCAGCCACGGAGCCAAAATGCCACTATTTACATTATAGGACTCTCATGATATTAGATTTTCACTACACAATTATCATCAAATTCATCCTTAACTTTGATCATTGTGAGGTGTAGAGAGTCTGTAACCATAAAATTATATAAGAGGCGCTGAATTTGCTGCAACACATTCTCATTGCCAACTGTCATTAACATGATATAAATATTTAATTTTTAAATATCAGGGTTGTCGTCACTACCAGTAAATTGTGACACCCCGATACACACATTTACATTCTTTGTGAATTTATCATTACATCTAATGTGTGCCTTGCAGTATAATTTACACTATTTGTATTAGAAATAAGAAGAAAACACTAAGTGAATCTACAATTAGTTGTTGTTTTACGAAACATTTTTGTGATGAACAGTCACACACATAGGGTTTGAAAATTACCTATTCTTTTTAACACTTCTGAAAATGATCACATTTTTTTGTAATAAAATGAAAGCTAAAACCAGGATCAAAGGGTTCCTAAAATATATTTTCAGGTGTGTTTGTGCGGGTCTGTGTGTGTATTAATGTGCAGACTGAGAAGGGCAGATGGTGGAAGTCCACTCAGCACATTGCTTCAGCACTATGCCAAATGATGGGAGGGTGATGGAGGGAGAGCTGTGGAGCTATACAGAGAAAAACTGAGTGAGAAAGAAAGATTCAGTAGCACTAAGAGCCAAGCCAATTAGAGGTATGGATGTTCTGGACGGTGGCCACACAGAGAGTAGAGAGAGAGGGAGAATGATAGACAGTGGTCAGCAAAATAGAGAATAATCAAAGTTTATATTGGAGAGCTGAAAGACAAAGATAAAGTGTGTCTGTGTGCACGAGTGTGTGTGTGTGTGTGTGCGTGTGTGTGTGTGTATGTATGAGAGAGAAATGTTTGATAATCATGACATGTGTTACACTTTATCTGCAACCTCCCATACGTTCATCAGTTGCCCTCCTTATCACTCAACTACCCTGCTGTGCTCTGATCTGCAGATTTGCTTCTTTGATCTTCTCTTTAGCTTTCCCCTATCGTTTGTGTAAAGTACATCCGAGATAAAAGCTCTTATCCTCTTTAAATTTAATTTCAGACAGGCTGTTCATATGCAAGTGTGTATTGTGCCGACAGACACCTGTTTCAATGAATAAACTGCATATTCTCAGGAAAATATAATTAATAAAGAAAATTAAGAAAATATGCATTATCCTTATTATTTCAACCGTGTATGTGTAATGTAACAGCATATTGGTGTACATATCAACATATTTTGATCCACTATCTCTTTAACTAAAAAACTTTTTTTCATGTTCATTATATGCTATTATAGAATTCCCCAACTTCATAAGCATGTTTTACAATCATTTATTGCGAAATCAGCTTTTTTACACATGAACACCGTCACATATCACCAATGGCCAGGAAATGTATAGTTTGGACTTTGACATGCTCAGACAATATATATAACACCTTGTGAGTGATTGCACATACACAATCGTTATCTGCTGATGAAAATCCTGTGATATGATCGAAAGCTAGATTGTTTTGTTGAAATGTCAAGAATGGATGCTATGATCAAAAGCTCCAGAACAGCTGCCAACATGGACCATAAAGGTTCTCCAAACGATATTCAAAGCATGATGTAGCAACAAAGAACTGTTATCTGTGTAAATATATTGTGGAGAAATGTCGACCTGAGCGGAGAATGAAGTCACTCTCCCTCCGAGTGTGTTGTAATCCGAGCGTCTCCTTGCTTTGTTGACATAGCAGGGCCTGTTAGTGCATGTGAGCGTGCCCCACTGGCTATCTCATGGCTGTCGCTCTGCACTGCGCTCATAGTTACAGCTGATAACGACGTCCCAACCCGAGCTGTCGCCGACGAAGCTCAGCACCCACCCTCTTGTTCCCCCTCAGGTAAACACGGTTAGCTCTGTCAGCACTGCTGCCGTTGTTTGCACTGTTTGTGCTGTTAGCGCTGTTAGCTTCTAGCCACCAGCTCACTCAGCTGTCGCCATGTTGAGAGTCATGGGGAGGGAACGAGATTTGCTCTGAATTTCATATTGAGGACCTTAAAAGTGAAATTGTTTTGTCAACCACATGGATTAGGTTGGAATTTTAAGTTCGAAAAAAGGGGCAATCTTATAAAAACATCAGTGAATGATGTGAATTAATATTTGCCACATCTGAATGGGTGTATGTGTATGTTTGAGCTTTCCCATCCTCTTTGTATTACATGAAAAACAACATCAAGTTGACTCACTAACCAAAACTGCAAAAGAAATACTATTAATAAGTCACTGAACAATAGTGCGTGTGTGCTCTTCAGTGGCCGAGAGTTATTTCTGATCAATTCCTGACATTGACAGGTGCCTGGACATGTTCGTCAGTGAAACTTAAATGTAAAACACAAGGTATTTAACTCCAAGCCAATATAATATAAATGCCTTAAGTGCAGCAGTGCCAATATCAACTGAGCACTGAGTCTTCACAGATACTCTTTGGAGTGGTTAAGAATGAATATATTCACAGCTCGAAACCTTTGACAGACACCACCATGGACATGCACTGCAACTGATAACATGGGCATGTCTTTTAAACAAGCACATATAGAGAGAACAGTTTCACGGCACTACGGCCTCGAGGCATGAACATCATCCATGAAAGGATCCCTGATGGGAACGTCTGTGCAAGTGTTGCAGGGCTCCCCTGACAGTCTAAATGTACACTAGCCAAGACTGTATGTAGAAATGTAAAAAGACTTGAACCACACATCTACAATCTATCACAATATGCTAATATGTGTGCCCCGAAGGCTGCACAGTCATTTAGTCTCTATAAATTACGCTGTTTAGTATTTGCAAGAGGCTTTTTTTATGTGTGAACTCTATTCAGTCCTGGATCAAATGCAAATCATGAGTCAGTATCTGCAGAGCAACCAGATAGCAGGGAAGGAAGGACAGCCTCTGGCTAAACTTGTTGATGTCACGCCTCCCCCTCAGTAGAAATCAGCCCCTCATTCAAATTCACACACACTGCTGTTCCTGTAAACACAACCAGCTTATTGTATGGGGCCAAACACGCCTTCCTCTCGCCTGTACTGTCATATTGTCGATCTACAGGTGCTTAGGGGACCGAGGGGACGTGAGAGGCTTTTGCTGTGCGCTTTTTCAGCAACAGGAACGCAGCCTGTAGCCCAGCAGTGTTAGCCTTCCCGTCATGGTCTATTCATTACACCCACAACCTGGTGTTACCGCCGCCGAAGGCTCTCAACTCACCCCGAGTCTGCTCTGGACCCTCCGCAAATACTCTTCCATGTCGGCCTGCGTCGCTACGGCGTCGCTTCAGATCTCTCCATAGACCAAGTTTCGGCAATAATGCTGCTGATGCGTGCGTGCGTGTTGGTGTGTGTGTGTGTGTGTTTGCGTGCGTGTGTTTTTTTTTCTCTCCGCTTCCGAGTCCCCCGCTGCGCTCGCACTGCAGCACTCTCTGCAGCTGAGTGTGCCGTCAGTCCTCCCCTTCTCCACGGGGTGAACCCACAACACCGAGCAGTGGGTGTGACGGCAGGAAGAGGAGATCCGACGGAGGCGCGCTCCGTGATTCAACCGCGCTCCCTGCGGTAGGGAGCCCCCCCAACACACAAACACACCTATCCTATACCGTACATATACACTAAGCGTCCAGTCCACCAATGAAACACCGTAGTGAATAATCGATAGTGGCGCTCCAGCACCACGGACAGCACCCTTTCACTGCCAGTGGCTGCATGTTGATTTCAGCTCCTTCACACTTCTGGTGAACAGAAAAATGTATACTTATTTTTGGTGTGCCGCAATGTTCCTACATGTTTCTATTTTTGCCGCAATGTGATCAAATCAACTGCCAATCCAAGAACACTGCAATACCTTTGTGGATTGTGTGTGTGTGTGTGTGTGTGTGTGTGTGTGTGTGTGTGTGTGTGACAGGAAGCACTTTAATTAATCTGAAAGATGATCTGTGAGTAACAACCTGAGAAAATAGAGAACACACGAAGACAAAAGCTCCCTCTCTCTCTCTCTCTCTCTCTCTTGCAGATACACACACCAGAAGCCTACCCTGAAACTTTAATATTTAAAATGGACAAGGCATTTATCATTGGGTCAAGATGCCACTGGATTTATCTTGCATCTTATATTTTATCTCTTTCTCTCTCTCTCTCTGTCTCTCTGTCGCTACATCTATCTATCTATCTATCTATCTATCTATCTATCTATCTATCTATCTATCTATCTATCTATCTATCTATCTATCTATCTATCTATCTATCTATCTATCTATCTATCTATCTATCTATCTGTCTGTCTCTCTCTCTGTCTGTTATACCATCTTCCTCTTACTGTATGCTGCCTAGCATTTAGGTGCGTTCTGATAGTTGTCTATCATGTGCATGGCCAAAATTAACCAGCAAACATTTGTTGGGCCCTATACTGACCCCCCCACTCACCATCCTCTGTGCATCATAACAACCACCAACCAGTACTCATATCCTGGAATTATGCTACCTGGCCCCTGCGTTTCCATGTTTCATTTAGTTTGTGATAATTAGATTGAACACAACTTAATTTTGGAACTGCACCTTGCAAGCACAATTTAAACAAAAAAATATGAAAGTTTTGACACATGTCCCCTTTACAAGACAGGGTCACAACCTATTGATAATAAACACAGGACTTGCCTTTTACAGTTACAATGTCATATTACCAAGATACTGACATGAAGTGAACCTGGAGCTCTTGGGCCACCTGGGGGTTTGGTACAACTGGTACACCAAAAGGGAACTATACAAGTTTTGGACTGACTCCTAGTCTACATTGTGGCCCTGAAAAAAATAACAGAAGTAGGATGGTAGTAACAAAGTCAGAAAAGAGGAAGATTATTTTCTTTTAAAAGGACAAAATGTGTTAACACTGGAAAACGTGTTACAATAATGCATCACATTTATACTCAAACACACGCATTTGTATAACTGTGTGTGTGTGTGTGTGTGTGTGTGTGTGTGTGTGTGTGTGTGTGTGTGTGTGTGCATCCGCATCTTCACTGTCCCTGTCAATGGCTTTTTAGTTCACTCTTATTACTGCAGTTGGCAATATAAGAATCTCTAAAACATGTTGGGATTTCCCATTTGGTGAAAGCAGTGATACTCTGGTCTTACAGTAATGGAGGCTGCATTATTGTAGTATCAATGTGGGGAGCCAAAAGGTCCTTGTACTCTCAGACCAGAGTCAAGCCAGACATAATCAGTATGATTTCTGGTTGTCATTTCCGGGAATATATAAAAATGAAGAGGGGCTGGACTGCCACCTCACAGCAAGAGAGGCCGGGGTGCGATCCCCGGTCCTTCTGTTTGGAGTTTGTACGTTCTCCCCCGTGGCAGCGTGGGTTCCCTCCGGGTTCTCCAGCTTCCTCCCACAGTCCAAAGAGATGCTGCTCAGGTTAATTGGAGACTCTAAAAAATTAATTGCCCATAGGTGTGACAGTGAGCGTGAATGGTTGTCTGTCTCTATATGTGCCCTGCGATAAAAATAAAAATAAATGACATGTAATAAACTGGAGACCTGGTGTACCCTGCCTTCGCCCCAATGTCAGCTGGGATGGGCTCCAGAGCCCTAAATAGGATAAGCGGTTTGGATAATGGAATGGAATATATAAATGAAGAGTTTAAGGTTCATGTAGTTTTAAGGTTTTCTTTTGAGAAGTGAAGTGAGCGTCTTTATTTCTGTATGAATTCTCATCTTGATGAATGGTTGCTGTGAATGAAGCAGTTAACAGCAACTGACAGCTGATGGGAGGGAACAGACCTTAGTATGGTCACGTGTTTATAGTTGTATCAGGGCTATAGTGGATAATCCTTTCCTGTAATAAGAATACCAGTTTGTGAAAACAGAGGAGCCATATGGACAGAGTTTATTTTACTTTACAAAGAAATCTGCTCCAGGGTCGCGATTGTGGCCGACAAAAGATAAGAGGGCCTCAGAATGAATATGAAGAGGCATATGAGAGAAGGTCACCTCAGTGAAGTTCAGTAGTTGGTTTATCAGCATGTTATAAGTAGGCTACAAATCTTTATAATTAGTGAGGTCTGTATTCAGTGAGAACACAAGTAATGTGAAATATACAAGTTAGTGGGCCAGAAAATCTATGGAAGGGAAAGCTAATGCCTCTGACCCTTCATGTTCCTTTAAGAGAAAATGTCAGAGAAAATCAAATAGACAGTAGCTTAGTAACCATTTTCAAGGAAGGATGTGTGACTTATGGTGTGAAAGCTCAAATTAAATGTTTCTTTCATTTAAAAAAACAAAAAAACAACAAAAAAAACATATACTGGTAAGTTGGATTCAGTCTAGTCAAGTGTTTTGCTTGTTGGTGACATTGTGTGTGTGTGTGTGTGTGTGTGTGTGTGTGTGTGCGCGCGTGTGTGTGTGTGTGTGTGTGTGTGTGTGTGTGTGTGTGTGTGTGTGTGTGTGTGTGTGTGTGTGTGTGTGTGTGTGTGTGTGTGTGTAATGGGAGGAATTACGGTAATGTTGGGAAAGACAGACAGAGAAAAAGAGCAGATGAGCAAGCAGGACCGAAGTAACAATCACTGTCCAGCCCAAAAGTTCATAAAGCATACCGTCGCTGCTCAGGTCTTGCCTGTGAAATCTGCAGTGTGTTTTTTTTAGTGCCTAAATGACTACAAAAACTGTCAAATTAATAAAGAAAATTAAAAAAAATGGTGTAATTGTATGTTTTCTTTTATAATGCATATTTGATTTTCAGGTTTATCATTTGTTGTCATTTTCAACTAGATGTTGAACCTGTCCAGCTCACAGTTGGGAAATGCTACTGCTAACCCTGCGAAGTCAAAATTAAGAATGTAAAATTGCTAAAATATTTTTTTATTATTCTATTCACATCTGTGAATGAGCCATTTTCCTGAAAAGTATTTGTACCCTCAGCATTTTGACAAAATTAAAGGAACACTTTACAATTCAGTGCAGTTCAATACAACAGTACCACAAACTGCAGCCTAAAACTCAGCATCGGGTTGTATTATTAACTCTCTGGCACAATCAGAATTAAAGCTGAAAATAAGCATTACTGATTACAAGCGTACTGATTTGGATTCCTTTGTACTGTTAGGCTTTCTTGTTCTTTTTTCCACCCCGTTAATACTCCCATTTATAATATGTTGTGACACAGATTATTTAGCAAATGTCAATATTTATTCATTCTGAGTCTTGTATGCAATGTGAAAGTATTCGTTACAGGTTTGAGCAAAAGAAAGGAACAAATACAAAGCTCATGGATCAGAATTATTTTTGTGACAGTTTTCTTATATTGTTGTTCTGGAAGTTGAGGTCAGAGAGTTTGAGAAGACATCTGACAGCTTTATAAACAAAGTTTGCCACCGTGATGAATAATGATGTTATAGTAATACCTTAGCTTACTGAAATAACTCTGGAAGGCAACAGGCAGACACACTGCAGCTTTGATCCATTAATGTCCCTGCTTGCTCGCTCTTTTATGGGGAAAGATCTGTCGTATTTTGATTCTAAATAATTTCCCATTACACATGTAAGGCTTACAGCGTTTGCACCATAGTCCTAAACTGGTTTAATTTTCCATTGAAAACAATAGGCCTCGCTAATTGATTTTAATGGCTCTCTCCGCGACGATGAGCCCCTTATGACTTGGAGAGAGGTCTTTAAGATTATTATTATTAGTATAATTGCCATTACCCCAACACTTTCTTTTTGCAAATGGGAGACAGAGAAAGAATATCTTTGCCCTTAAGCTGAACAAATAATTATTAGAGACAGGAAACAAACAGACGACCGTCACTCACGCGCACGCACGCACACATATAAACGCTCCACCTTTGAGTGGACCCCCTCCTGGCGACCCTCATTCCCTCCGCCGCCCTCTTCGTGCAGCGTGCCGCTTGTAATTTATGCAAAATTAATTGATACATCTTTTATAATTGATGTGCTGTAAACTTAATGAGTAATTTATGTAATTAGTCAATTAAGGATAATTCCGGCATATGTTCCATATGCCCAGAAGGTGTGCTTTACAACTAGTTATTTGTCCAGGAGTTGGGTGCAGGCGAAGACTGCCGTAGACTACCTAATTAATTTTGTTATGCAGATCAGCCACGGTGTCTATTTAACGGCCCCCTTTGTGAAAACAGATTTAATATTGATCTTTCCCGGGCGTTTAAAGAGGATGCTTTTACCCGCGTTGGCCTCTGAGGGCCTTCGAGTTTCAAAACTCATTTTTCAGGTGCCAGAAAAACAATTTTGCAAACAAAACAAAACAAAACAAAATAAAAAAAGACACGAGCACAACGACAACTTTCTTTATATAGAGACGAATATATAAATGTTCGCCCTTTGTTAGGCGAAGTGGCGCTAAAAAGCTGATTTTCCTTGCAATTACATGATGTCTTTAAAATATGCTCTCCGTCGACACAGTTGACCTTTTGAGTGGGCTTGAAGGACTGAGACATAACGGGAGAGACACACCGGCTAATTAATTGACACCGTTTTGAATATTCATACCTAATACAGCGAGCTTGCCCTTAATTACATTGTTGGACTTCTCTCCTAGGAGGCTAAATCACGATAGGCTTAATTATTGTAATGTATTCGGGGCCCCACCGGGGCACCGGGGAAGACAGGAGCCGTCAAGGACCTAGTCATGACACCTGGCTAAAAAATATACGGGAAGGGAAGCAGCTTTTGTTGTTTTCCGCTGAGCAGAATTCCGAGCAGGGGATGAAGTTTGTTTACATCCTTGTAGGATTCACCGGAGAGTGTTTGAACAGACAGACAGCCGCCGGACTCCCCTCTCAGCAATTAATCAACAACAGCCTCCCCTCTCTCTCCTCCCTCTGTCTGCGTGTGTTTGTGTGTCTGCACACGTGTGTAGTTGCGAGCAGAGGAGTAGCGCACTGATGATTGTGCGCAAAGGAAGACATGATTTATTGTTTGCAAAGTCTAAAAGTGCAATCGAGCAAATTTAGCAAAGAGGTTGTATTTATATATTCCATTCTTTACTATTTACTTCCTCAAGTGAAAATATGTGCTGTAGTGGGCGATTCAAGTCAACATTCTCTGTCATGGTTATTTCAAGCATGTTATTTTAGCATAGATATTTAGATTTTTACTAATATAGGCAATATATGCAGACATCTTTATATGCAAAGCAATGTAGCCCTCCAACGCCATAACCTTACTGCATGTATGCGCAACATACAAACTGACTAACTGCTGGGTTTTTTTTTACCAGAGAGGTTAAAGGTCGGGTCACTAGCAGTCAGATGGGGATGGAGACATCTAAAAGCATGTCCTTTAAACACAGTTCAGTGATTAAAATCAGTCACTCCGGTTATTTTCTAGTCCCTGTGTACATTACGCAGGAATCTTTGATTGGCGAACAAGAGATAAGAAGTGTCTTGAACGCACCACCCACCCCTCCTTTTTATTCATTTCTTTGCCCCCGTCTCTCTGTCTGTCTGTCTGTCTGTCTGTCTCTCTCTCTCTCTCTCTCTCTCGCTCTCTCACTCCACACACACACGCACACACCACGCGCGCACACACAGCCCTCTGCTCTCCCCTGACGTGTCCCCTAAGTGTCTGGATAACAGATAACAGAGCCAGCGACCTGCGGGGGTCTTACAAAAGCGGCACTCGGCGAGTGGGAGCATCGCACAAGAGGAGAGGAGCACACGCCACACACAGACAACGAAGCAAAGTGGCCCCTCACATCCTTCAACCGCCGTGGAAACTAAGAGGACCTCTTAACTTTTACGCACAGAGACTGACTTTTACGCACAACGCCAAGAGCATATTTTGACATAGAAAAGTCTGGAAGAAACCTTCTTGGGATACAGGAGCTTCTCACGGATCTTACCTGACAGCAGCGGGCCTTTATAGCCAACACTGTATTACTGTAAGAAAATTTACCAGCTTCTAATCTGATGGCTCAGAACTTTGGAACAGATCCGTCAGATGGAGACTGAAATGAAAACTGTCAAGATAGCTCCTTGAAATATATAATTCAAAATATAACTTTAAAGGCTGTTTCATTTAACAATTCAAACTTCTAGAAAACTGTAACCAGTCATGCCTCGTCCGGGGAAGAACTCTTACAGCGACCAGAAGCCCCCATATTCCTACATATCACTGACAGCGATGGCTATCCAGAACTCATCCGAAAAGATGCTGCCTCTGAGTGACATTTACAAGTTCATCATGGACCGCTTTCCGTATTATCGAGAGAATACCCAACGATGGCAGAATTCCCTGCGACACAACCTCTCTTTTAACGACTGCTTCATCAAGATCCCTCGGCGGCCTGATCAGCCCGGGAAAGGCAGCTTTTGGGCTCTGCACCCGGACTGCGGGGACATGTTTGAGAACGGCAGCTTCCTGAGGAGACGGAAGCGCTTCAAGGTGCTGCGGGCTGAGCATATGGCCTGCAAGAGCTCCCCGATGATGCATTACTTTCACCATCACCACCACCACCCGGGCAGCAAGCTGGGCACAGCATCCGGCCACCATGACCACTCAGCCGGCCCAGCAAGCGCCGTGGGTCGGCTCCCTCCCTTTCAGGGTTACGGGGGCATTAGTTGCGCACAGTCCGGCGGGTTTAAACACCCATTCGCCATCGAGAACATTATAGGACGGGACTACAAGGGTGTGATGGCCAGCGGGCTCCCACTCACCTCGGTCATGCACCACCTGGGTTACCCGGTGCCCCCGCAGCTCAGCAGCGTGGTCAACTCCATGTGGCCACACGTCGGGATGCTGTCAGAGTCCATGGGTGGCGTGCACGTACCCGCATCATCAGAGTACGCGCCCTTCGGCGTGTCAGCAAAGGGCCTGTACCACAATGTCAACGGGCAAACCCTGCCTGCCGTTCCTGTGCCAATAAAACCCACCCCATCCCTGGGTCCCGTGCCCAGTTTGACGGGGCTGCAGTCCGGCCCGGCCCAGCTCTGCTCACCGGTCTCAGTGATGGAGAAAAGCGATCTGCTAGAGGGAAAAGGCAACCCTCTACACCCGGCTCTCCTGCTGTCCTAACCGGGTAAATTGCGGGTCATTTTTGAAAAGCAACGCAAAGAAGAAGGACATTGTAATTGCATAAAGTAAGACAGACAAGGCATATCAGCAGCATCATAGTTTAAGTTAGGTGCAGCTGTAGAAGAGTTGTAAAAGCTAAGGTTAACATTGTGCTGTGTAATGAATTTTTCATTAGACCCATGTTGATTGAAATCATAATTTATTTGCACAATTTGTGAGGGCATTTACCACATACTGTAATGTGGCACTGATAAATACAATCAGACAAGTAGATACGCTGAACCCAAAGAAAGCTTTGATTTAGGAGACAAACAGTCTAAAATTATTCCCAAATGCAAACCACGAACTCTGTTTATATATTTTTTGCTCTTATTCTATTTATTCTTAATCTATTGCAGGCCTATTGACTAAAGACAAATAGGCCTTCATGTTTTTAATCAGGCCTGTTGCACTTTTTGTGTGTTACTTAGCAGTGAATTGAAAATGTTATGCTTGTATTATAACACTATTTATCTGAGAATATTCATAAAGAACTAAAAACCGAATCTTCTTTGGTGTTGTAGTTTTTTATACTCGTTTTGAATAGATGTCCTCATGCACTGTCACTGTTTGCACCACAATTGAAGGGAAAAAAGAGACAAATTCCATGAAACTCAGATATTCTTTTATATAAGATGACGGTGATATTAACTTAACGTGATGCAAAAATCACACTTTTTCAAGTGCATTAATTTACAAATTCATCTTGTTGATTTTAGCGTGTGTAATAATTGCTTCCAAACACAGTTATTAATTAGTGCTCATATTACCGTCTACAACAGGAAATAATACTTGCCACCAGTTGCTCTCTGAAACACATTATGGATGCCGAAGTTTATTTCCTTAATTTTATACCACCAATTTCCAAATACAACAGATCCTAATTTAGACCCCCATGTTTTTAAATTAAAAATATTTTGAACAGTATGGGGAACATACAGAAATCCTGGTGAGTGAAACCTGTGACCATGCAGTAATTTGGGCATTTTTACTGAAACATGACATAAAGTCCCTTAAACCATTATGACCCTGGACTCACCCAAACAAAGTCAAACGTCTTGAATTCCTCACTCTGATTGATCGCAGGGGAACAATTGTTGGGGAACAATTTAGCAGGAGTTTGATGAAAATGTTCATAATTTCAATATGATGTGAGTCCTCTAAATTCAAGAGATACATTTGGCAACAAAATAATTAAAAGAAAATCTGTGAAAAACAAACTTTGCCTGAGCCAAACTTTTGCTCAGAGAATTGTTTAGATTTAAGTCAAGCTATCATCTTCCATAATTCATCATGATGTGCACTCATTCAGGACAGTGAGGGCATCATGACATGAATCACATCTGGGATGGGAATATGTGCTGATATACGTGTATGATCTTCACAAGATTGATATGAGCAGCTGACACTGAGCTGCAACTTCACATCTTCAAAAGCAGGCAGGGTGATCGGATCAAGTTTTGCTCTTTTGTTTGCTCTGTTTAAACGTAGCTTTGAAGCTTCTCCTCTCCAGCAGCACAAAGCACCAGGTTCAGCCCACTGAAAATGACTTATATTCAACCTCCTGTCCCCTGTTTAGCATCCCAAAGGCTCCCAAAGCCGACACCATTGTCACACCAGCCTCTGAACAAATAATTGAGATGCACCAGCGCAGGAGAGGCGTGGGAGTAAATAATTAAAACCTATTTTGGTGTCATTGCTAACGAGCAGAATACATCTTCTCCCATATCATCTTATTTTAACCTCTTCTATATTTATATAGTTTTTCTCTATTGCACCTAGATCTCCAAATGTTATCTCCTCTCATCTATTACTTTCTCATGTCTACATACTGCACACACATTTTCACCCACACTTTCTCTGCAGGGTGTCTCTGATCTCTAGTTAAAGGGAACTGAAATTTCAGTGTGAAAAGTGTGCGCTCTGCCTGTAGGTGTGTGCGTGTGTCGCTTTAATTCCCTGATCAGCAGGCCTCAATGTCTTTAATAGCCCTCACTGCATTAGTGTATAATTAAATGCCACTAATTAAGACACAATAAGAGGAGTAATAATGCAGCCATTATTACCCTCCATGATCCTCTGTCCTCACAACACCGTAGTTAGAAGCCTCTGGAATCATAATATCACATGAGGTCTCCTAATGTGCACATGTGTTTATGCACAGGCTAATAGGAGGTATATGTGCAGCTTATTTATAAGCTTTTTTTTATAAGGGTAGACACTGTGCTGGGTATGTCAAATCATTTAAGAGCATATGTTAAATAATTTTCAGTCTGCGGAACAAGTTGGGACATCGAGATATGTCGTAGATGCTCTTATTTCTGTTGGCATGTTGATGTGCAGGCTTCATTACTGTGTAAGATCTCATCTGGTTCTGTGTTTCTGTGGTGTGTCAATATAAACATTTTGCCTGATATGTTGAAATGAAATTCAATCTAGTTTCTACAAAATAGTTGGATTGAATGTAATTCTTCGGAGAAACAGCTGCTGCGCCATCATCACCCAGACTTGCATATTCTGAACAACCTTTTTATTTATTTATTTTTTCACAAAAAAGTATCCAACTCAAAGGTAACCATATTTTGATTAATTATGAATTTATTAAACAACATAGTTTTTTTCTTAGCTCAGAAGGATAAAAGCCAACTCACTAAAGCTTCTCTTCACTTTGAGATAAAAGCAATCAGTAACTTGGATTCGCCATGGTTGAGTTTTTTTGCAGTGTTAATTTGAATCAGCGGCTTAATGTCATCAAATTGATGTCAAACATATTAGAGATTACAGTAAATAAAGGAAAATATGACAACTACACAGGGTTGTTTCAGTGTGTCACTCAAAAGTCAAAATCACAGAAAATTGTCTTCTGTGTTGGATTTCAATAGAAGCATGTCTGTACGCACGTAACTGTTTTTCCCCCTTAAAATTATGTTGAGGTTTTTACATCAAATAAAATGAACTAATCAGAAAATATAAAAAAAATTGATTCAGTTTTCTATCAAATGATTTGATGGTGACTCCTCTCTAAATATATAAAAACCTGTTAATGTAACAGCAGATTTCCTTTTGCAGACTATTAACATCAACACAGCAGTTTATATTAGAACGAGTTAAAATACAACATAATGACAAAGACTGAGTCAGATGCGAAGGCAATTCAAAATTTGTTTCAAAACTCTACGTTGGTTACATACGTAATACTTTTTCTAACAGGCTGACCCCATGCATCCATTACACCAACCCTAGATTCAAGAGGGGCTCACAATGATATGATGATATTTCATTTGAACAACACAAATATAATATTACACTGTATGAAACACAGTGATAAAAGTGTATAGGGCATTAATATGGAAAAACTGTTAATCATATGAAATATGAGCTTAAATGAATAATAGGAGTCTTATGAATGAATAAAACATTTAGGTCAGAGGTGTTTCACTGTCAGCCCTCCAAAACGAAATGCTACGGTCTTGAATAGCCGATGATACATTAGTGGTAATTACCCACACTTCATAGGGCCAGGGTGGCAAATTCTACATGCGTTTTTCTTAATGACCAGCAAGAGCAAGCCATCATAATGAGCAGCTTAATTCATTGATCCGATCTGCCGTTCGCACTACCTCAAGCACACTGGCACACATACACATTCACACGCACGAACATTAACAACCTTAAATATTATTCTTTGTTTCAGATCGTGGTCTTTTATTTAACATATTGGCAACATCAGATAACAGACATTTGTTCTAATTTCCTTCAATCTGTAATTGCGGTATGAGGATTCCTTGTTCAGTGGAACCATTTCAACAATAAATGGAGGCATAAAACTTCATTACAGCAACTATTAACTTTGTTAAACAATTTTACCAGAGAACAGAAATCTGTCTGTGTCAAATGACCTTCATACAGCCGTCATTATTAAAAGTTAAAATGCATCAACTTGTTTCATTATTTGCAGAATCAAAGTATGGTGAAGGGAGCACATTGGAAAAACTTGCACTACTTGAAATTGGCTCAAGCTTCCTCCCTTTTCTAACCACAACAATACGAAATGACAATGAAAGGTGGGTGAAATGAAGCAAAGAGAGAAAGTAAAGTAAAGAGTGTGAGAGAGAAATGTACAGCTACACAAGGTCAGTAGGTCACCATATCCTGTTACAGAACTAATGAAACTGTAATATTCTTTTTGACAGAGAGACAGACAGACAGACAGAGAGAGAGACAGAGAGAGAGACAGACAGACAGACAGAGAGAGAGACAGACAGAGAGACAGAGAGACAGACAGACAGACAGAGACCTATGAGAAACAATTTACCAAATTACGTAAATTGATTTGAATTGAAAGAGACAGTGACAATAAATACAACATGATGCAGTGTTGAAATTCCTCTCAGTCCAGCGACTCATATTTTTATGGACTGGTTGTTGGATTCTGATTTCATCAGGAAATTGTTTCGACACAAGTTCCAAACAAGTGTGTGTTCTTTATTTTTACTTCTTATTTTTATGGGAGGAACCCAAATTTCTTCATACATAAGAATACACTGTAGTGTTTTTAAGTTAAACCTATATAATAAACACACTATATTCTTTACTCCCATTTTGCGATGGGAAGAGCTAAAATGAAGACAGTATTTAAGTCCCTGTTCGTTTCTCTGTTTGTCCACAAGCAAAATATCATCTGGTTTTAGATGTCCAAGTTAGTTTCAGTGTTTTGGCAAATACACATATTTAGATTTTTGTAACTCTGTTGGCCATATGAATATAGAAAATATATTACAGTCATCTTTAAGTTTACATGTAAAATAATCCTTACATATATTTTCCCATATTTCTTCTTCTTTCACCTGCTGTGGCAGTGATCTCATTTGCTGAGGCTGAAGTGTTTGATGATTATAGACTTGTTTCACTGATTGTAGGTAATCAATAGCTCAATACGAAGAAATACATAAAAACATAATGGAAATATTGTGATAATTAAGAGAAAACCATTTGCAAAAGTGTTACACAAGAATAATTAGATGTGCTAATTAATAATCCTATTATTCCGGCTTTAAATTATCAATATATTATTAACAAATTTAAATGGTTTTGCATTTTAAAATTTTACTCTTTGTTAATCAATTTGTGTCCACGATTAATATTCCATCTCACAAATAATTTCTCATTTGCATGAACAAATACTACATTCAGTTTCATCCACAGTTTAATGAAGACACCACAGTTTGCTTAATTTAAAGACGTGTAGTGTGCCACACAGAATATTTATGGTCCAACCCACTTCACAACTTATTTTTCAAAGTTGCACATAACAACATCATATTTTAAGGGAGCACTGTATTAGAGTTTAAAGGTATTGAAATCATTTTGATTAAAACAAAGAGCACAGCAGATACAGAAATATGTGGGCACACTATAAATTGCTGTTATCCATCCATCCATCCATTTTCATCTGCTTATCCTGGGTGGGGTCGCTGTAGTGGCAGCAGGCCCAGCAGGCTGACCCAGGCTCCCCTCTCACCCGCAACATGTTCCAGCTCGTTCTGGGGGATCCCGAGGCGTTCCCAGGCCAGCTGGGAGATATAATCCCTCCAGCGTGTTCTGGGTCTTCCCCAGGGTCTCCTACCAGTTGGGCGTGCCCGGAAAAACTCCATAAATTGCTGTTATGTCAAAAGTTAAACTGTTTAGTAGTTACTTTATTAGACTATTCGTTTTCTATGGCACATTTCTTTAGCCTAGAAACACTGATGTTCTTGCAGTATAACTGGTTGAAAACTACGCATTCACTATTGTTTGGCCTGTGACTCCTCAAATCTTTTCTATATATGGCCCACATTCAAAAAGGTTTGTTTAATTTAACTTAATTAACTTCTTAAATCTACTCTGAGACAATATGTGATTCCTGTCCTGCTGTCATCAATGACAATGATGATAAACCTAAATTCCAAATGTGTAGTTTTGCAATTTAAATTCTTCTAAAACTATCATACAGTCCCTGACAAAAGTCTTGTCGCTTGGGTACAAGTTGACCTTAAGTGCCCCTCAAATATATTTGTAATCAATTTTTTTTTACAAGAAATGGCTAATTTCAATCCCAACAGCTTTTGAAATAATGTTTTGGTGCCAAACGAAACTGCTGAAAAGCATTCTAACGTTCACAGCTTGGTAAAGCCCACTGAGTCAGTTTTTGCAAAGACAAAAGTCTTGTTGCCTTCATATGATGCACCCAATCCTAGATTACAGCCTCACCTATGATCAATAATTGATCAATAATTGATCAATCAATTAGTGGGTGTGTATAAAAAGAACCCCAGCACACCAAACCTTCACATCAACTGCAACTTGACCTCTGACAACATGCCTAAGGTTCACCCTGAGACCAAAGCGTTGATTATCAAGAGGCTGAAGACCAGATCCACTGCTGAGGTGGCTGACACCTTCAATGTGTCTCAGCGTCAAGTACAAAGAATAAGAAAAAGATTTGAAGAGACTGGAGATGTTTTTGACAAGCCCAGGTCCGGCAGACCCCGCAAGACAACTGCTCGGGAGGACCGTTTGTTGGCTCGAAAATCCAAGGCCAGCCCCTTTTCCACTGCAGCAGAGCTCCACCAGGCCTGGTCACCTCAAGTCCCCGTGTCAACCAGGACAGTTTGTAGAATTCTGTCTCAAAATGGCCTCCATGGTCGAATCAGTGCCCAGAAACCAGCACTAAACAAAAGGCAAATTCAAGGCCCACAGCCTGCTAAAAGGATGGACGCTGGAAAAGTGGCAGAAGGTGGATTTCTCAGATGACTTTTCGGTTGAATTACATCACAGCCGCCGCAAATATTGCAGGAGACCTACTAGAGCCCGCATGGATCCGAGATTTACCCAGAAAACAGTTAAGTTTGGTGGCGGAAAAATCATGGTCTGGGGTTACATCCAGTATGGGGGTGTGCGAGAGATTTGCAGGGTGGAAGGCAATATCAATAGCCTAAAATATCAAGAAGTATTAGCTACCTCTTACATTCCCAACCATAAAAGGGGCCAAATTTTGCAGCAGGATGGTGCTCCATCGCATACTTCCATCTCTACATCAAAGTTCCTCAAGGCGAAGAAGATCAAGGTGCTCCAGGACTGGCCAGCCCAGTCACCAGACATGAACATCACTGAGCAGGTCTGGGGTCGAAGGAAAGAGGAAGCATGGAAGACGAAACCAAAGAATCTTGATGAACTCTGGGAGGCATGTAAGACTGCTTTCTTTGCTGTTCCTGATGACTTCATCAATAAATTGTATGAATCATTGTCGAACCGCATGGATGCAGTCCTTCAAGCTCATGGGAGTCATACAAGATATTAAATATGGATCTCACAGCACCACTACTTAGTTCACTGATGTTATGCAACATATTTTTGTATTTGAAGTAAATTATTTGTTCAATTTTCACATTACTCTCTGTAGGCGACAAAACTTTTGTCTTGCCAAAATCTGACCTTTCTGTGTTCATTAAATGATCAATCTTTCTTCAGTGAAGCAAATTTATTTTAGTATATTAAACATAATTTTGGAGGGTTTTAGCTTTTATATGAGCCATTTCTAAAACCAATGGATTAATTAAAAGTCAGGTTATAAGCTGTTGTTTCTACAAAATGGATAAGTGACAAGACTTTTGTCAGGGACTGTATAAATACTCCTTATTTTGCCTATTAATCCAAAAATATGTTTTGGAGATTTTCTAAAACCTATTTTAAGTGTATATGGCATCAATTAGAAACCAATCTTTATTGTTGTTTTGAACAGTTGCCTCTCTGTGTCGTCTCACACACCTAAGCCACATCTGTAGCGGCCTGTAGCTCTTCACAGGATGCTGATTGGTCCGTGCTCTGGTTTACTGGACACAAAAGCATACTTCAAACCTAACAAGATGGATCTTTGTGTCACATAGTGGACACAGGTAACTCATGTGCGCAGTGTGAGATGGTCAAGAAAATGCACAACTGTGACAACCGGCGTTCCGCTGGTACCCCTGATGGGACTCGAAAGGGCCTGAAGGGGCAAGGGCCCGCTCATCACCGCTGCAACTTTAATTTTAAATACTTTGCAGGAGCCATCTGATCAAACTCACACAATTACACACATTAACACGAATAATCTGTTGGCCACAGAGCAGCTCCACCTGAGGAGTTGGGGTTTAGGCGCTTTGCTCAAGGGCACCTCAGTGGTGGTAATGAGGGAGAGGCAATGACTGCCTTTTCACTTCCTCCAACCAATTTTATCCTGCTGGTCCAGTGGTAAGCACACTCATAGCAATGTTTATCATTTATCATATTACTTTTCACCTGATGTACAAAGCACATACGGTGTTTGTACACTTACTGTGATGGTGCATGGCACAGTTGTGGTACATGTGATAACTTATTTTAACAGTACATGTGATTCAGTGCAAGCAGGCAGCCGGCATACGGCTACATCCGCTCTTATCTTGGTAATGGTCTCCTTGCCATATTCACTGCTGTGGTCTTTATTAGTGGGACGAGAGGTCATCTGGCATGAGTGGACGAAAGTCAGCATCCACCAATGAAAAGGCCATCTGAGGAGGATTAGCATATTGGCATCAGGCCTGGAGACAAAGAGAAGTTGTCAAGGGAGAGAGTCCTAACGACAGGTCACTATGGACCACGGTCCATTACTATAACTCTTCTTCTCTGTCTTTTCTCCATAATGTACCTCATTCTCTTTCTGTGGTTACACTTTTTTTCCCTTTGTCCCTTTTACTTTCTATTACTCTGCACCTTCTTTCAGTCTTCTCTGACCCTCTGTTGTGTGTTGACTGCTGCTCACCTGATCCTCCTTCAGCCATAGAGGATGCGAATGGGTTTCTGAATATTCTTTCTAAATTTTTTCTAAATTTGTTCCACCTATTCTCCGAAACAGTCCCCCCCTCTTACCTACCTTCCTTCACCCATTTCTCTCTGGCAGTCCCCCCCCCAACCCCCCCATCCCCCTCTCTGTCATCCTCTTTCTCCTTAATAATTAAACAATGAATCACTAATCTGGGGTCAAATTTTATCCGCCTCCTCTGGCTAAAGTGTTTTGTCTCTGCGCCGTCCTCGAAGTAAGGTCTTCTGACGCAACTCATATCATCTCCAATCTGCCATCTATCTTTATTGGCCCAAATTATTACACCTTATTAGCCATTATTACATTTTATTGTCTATTCAAAACAGGTCAATGGTTCAGCCATTCTGGCCTCCTTCCCACTCTTTTCAACTTGCCCACTTTCTCCTAGGAGTTCAGACAATGAAGTTATCTGGCCAAAAAACTTCAGCAATTTCATAAGAGGTTAAGTGCTTTGCCCATATAGGCTCATTGGACTCTGCAATAATAGAGATTAAAGTGAAATGGAAATTAGCAAAGTGTGTCATCAGCTCTTCCTCTGCTCAGAGTTTGTACTTGGAATACATCTCATCTCACAATGTCAGAATGTCAGAAGTCAAAACATAATAATTGGCAGTGTTACAGAAAACTGTATAATAGGATTGGCTTCCTAAAACTGCCTTTCATCTGTGTAGGACCGGTTTGGTTACATTATCATCTGAAATTATAGCTTGTCATGCTTTAAACAAAGACTAACCACATAGAATCAACAAAGACTTGCTTAATTGGTCTTTGCTCATCAGGCACCACAGGTTTTTCCTGTTTCATTCACTATACACTGAACTGAATCACCACGAGCACACAGGAGAAATTCCTCTAACTGAGCAAGTTTGAAAGAGTCAACTTCCACGAAAAACAGAGTCGAAGTTTCCATTGTACCTTCTTTGTGATGAAGGAAGGCTAAAAGGTCACTTTTAGCTCCGGGCAGGTGGTTAGCGGGATGAAGTTACAGCCTGTAATAGGTGTACATCAATTATAATGAACACAAATGCAGAAGTGAAGTGTGCTTTCTAACAAACCAGCTTTTTTGCTTTGGTTTGAGAAATGTATACAGATATATATATAGAGAGAGAGAGATATATACAGAGAGATATAGAGAGGCCTGTCTCAACTTTGACTCGTACAAAGTTGTTCACAAATTAACCCTCAGGGGTTTTATTCAATAAGACCGTTAAAGCATTTTGGATAATTAGTTAACATCTTGTTCTACCCAATGAATTAACAAAATTAAGCCCACAAAAAAATAAAATAATGAATTATCATTTAAAAAGTCTAGAGCTCCAGGACAAAAAGGTTTTAACACTAATGCACTTGACAGCGGTAGAACATTTGGCAACAATGCACTGTCCTCCCGTTAGCGTTAATTGCAGCTGTGACAGTGGTTAAAGGCAAAGGTCCTCCTCTGACTCCCAATCATTTATCTCTCCATTACAGAGAGCACTCTGGGTTTTTAGTAGTGTAATAAAGTCGTTCTTCACTATCACAAAAAGCCTCTTGACCCCTGGGTGCTCTGGAGGCCCTTGACTCCTCCCGAACATATTCATCATCATCATATTTCTTTCTCTGTCACACCCGCTGCATGCAAACCGGCAGGCACACGAGCAGAGGTGTTGCTTCTCACTTACTGTTTAATTAGAACAATAAGATCATTTATGAAGCAAGGGGCAGGTGTATTGAGTGCGGATGTGTATTTATGTCTGCAGACTTAAACACATTTTTATATTTTTTATAGATGTTATAATGTTAATATTGTATACGATAAATATCAATTAAATCCCACTTATGTCTTGACTGAGACAAATAGACGTCAGAGGTTGCACAACCGTAAATCTAATCCATGTACGCCCTCTTGTGGTTGAAGAACTCAAGTTGTTCAAAGGGCCTTTTTGTTCGGCAACCTGACCTCATCTGTGTACAGAGTACAAGATGCCAGTGTTTTATAACATGAAATTATTGCAGTTTTCTCACATGGTGATGCTCTTAGATAGAAATGACACATGTTTTATGGATTAGATGAAATATTTCCAGAGAGGCATGAAGAGTCCAAAAACAGAATAATCTAGACAACATAAAATGGACTTGGTACTTATTAGAAACACATTATCAAAAGAAAGAAAGTCAAATCATGGCAGAGAGCCTAAGGAAAAAACATGTAAGAGTAATTCATGTAAAAAATCTTTGATTTTAAAATGTAGATATGTAGTTCCATCAGTGTCATTAAAAAGACAGAAACTGGATCATTTGCACCCTGGAAATGTCTCAGATGACTAAGAATAATTAATTCATCCTGCCGATACAGAAAAAGCTCTCTGTTCAGTAAGTGATATGCTGAGTGACAAGTATATTTAATCAATAAAAACAATCAATCTAATATGTTATGTAAGCCTACACTTCTGGCAGAAAGTACAGTGACCACAACCAAAAACACCTTGAGCTCACGTTTCCTTCTGCGGAGTGTAGAGAAGCCACATACATCTGTGATGTTTGAAATACTAAAAAAGTAAGTAACTAATAACAGCATTGGTCTAATTGGTTTTCAGTTATATTTTCCTTTTAAGGATCAATGCAAAATCACAAAATGTTACCTCGATTACGTGAGAAACAGTGTCCAATTTTTTTAGATGAATGTGTTGCCTATAATCCACATCAGATCGGCCATGTGTCTGGCTGTTTAAAGGTCAGTGGGTCTTTGAGAAGGTGGGTACTCTCTGTTGGCCTGGGATGCTCCGGTCTTTGAATTGCCTTTGAACAAAAAGGCCAGCTCTCTCAAAGGCAGGTTATACTGACATCATCATGACCACAACAGGACACACCTTCATATTTAGTTATGTGTTTTAAGCTGAATTTAATAAGTAGAGGAGAGCACGAGGTCGTACATAAGCTAATAGTGGTGTGTAATGAATATTAAAACTCAAGATATCTAAATATTTGACTTGAGATATCAAAATGTATTTGATATAGTATGAAAGCTATTTGTATATACTTGAATTGTATTTTAAATGTGTGTGCTGCATGCTATAGTGGAATTGAGATCATCACAGATAATGCTTTGTGACTCTGGCTTCCTTAACATACAGTCCAATAGGCACATTTCAGTGTTGATGCACAACTAAATGCACACCGATGCACCTGATTCTAATTGCCACCCACCCACCCAGTGTCCAACACACACTGAGTGACTGTATCCACTGTGTGTTGTTGTGTGTACATGTACAGCCTGTTTTCTGATGCAGTCGGGGGCGGCAGATCACTGACGTAGGGCCTTAGACTCCCCTTTAAAATCAAGTCATTGGCACATCCGTCACACTTATGCAGTTCTTTCCTCAGAGGTGGACACATCAAGACCTAAGCAGGTGAGGAACAAATATTTGTCATTTTACCATTTGCCACTAACTTTAACTTCCTCTTTTTATAGTTCTTAAAAAGTGTGTTCTGTTTAATGCATTGTTTGTTTGATTAATCTAAATTATATTTTGTATTCTTGTTGCCATAGGACAAAAGTGTGGACTTTACAGAGACATCACATTGTATAAAATTATCAAAAAACAACTATGTGGGTGTTTGAGAAGATCAGGGAGAGCATGGAAAGCATTCCTCTGGAGCTGAGTCGTTACCTGGGGAAGAGTGAGGACGATATATTTCTTTCTTCTAAGGTCAGTCTTTCTCACCATCTGCACAACAACATCCTCACCCCAGACAAGATCCCAGACTTCTGCCTGCCCCCCAGGCTTCGCAAGAGAAGCCCACTGCTGGAAGCTGAGACAGCGTCACCTTACCTGCACCGTCAGTACCAGATGCCCAAGAGCAGCACTTCCTCAAACACGACATATGTAAAGACAAAGGACATGAAGACGAAGAATGGTGATGCATCAATGGCTTGGAAAGCTACAAAGAAACCTTTGCCATTCTCTGCAGAGGGGTATGGCCTGGCTGGGATATATGAGAGCCCCAACACTCGAAGGAAAGAGTCTTTGTTCCACTCAAAGTGCCCTGTTTACATGTTTGATAGAAGCCTTCCTACTGCAGCACCTAGACTAGCAAAGGTGACAAACCTGCCCAAGAAAACTTTATCTGGGTTTTTTCCTCTGTTTTCATCCAAGAGCCTTTCAGAGACAGGAAGCACAGGAAGTGAAACACCTTCTTCCAGTGACTCCTCTCCCATTAGTTCCCCTTATAGTGCTAAATGCTCCCTCTACTTCCCACCAGGCAGTAGCCGTCTTAAAGGATCAACATCCTGTCCTTCATTAAATGACAGAAGGGTGGACAGAGGGAAGTGGAAGAGGGGGGGGTTAAGTTTAACAAACTCGCCCAGTAGCCCTCCAAGCTTAAAGGGAAGTTCAGTCACCTTAGCCCCACCTGTCCTCTTCCCGTTGGATGTTCTGCAGTGCCAGGAGATACTTCAGCATGAGCATGTCCTTCCTTTGCAGGGCCGTGGTAAGGTGCGTCTCTTCGCTGAGCACAGCACATTCTCCACCAACACGTTCCCATCCCTTTCCACAGTCAGAGTCCTCGTGGTGTCTGTGGAAGGTCTATGGGATGATACTGACCGACAGACCCTGAACTGTTCAGTAAATCTGTGTCTGACCCCAGGGAAGCTTCAGCATCAGGAGAGCGCCACCATCAGGAACTGTCGCAGCCCTGTGTTCAATGAAGATTTCTTCTTTACAGAGCTCACGAGGGAGGATCTGCTGAAACTGCAGCTCTGGTTAAAAGTGATGTATAAACCTGCAGCTGGAACATTGAGGAGAGGAACAGTGATTGGAGTGACCACCAAACCACTGTCGCAGTTACTGTCTCTTAAAAAACGGGTAGAGGAATAACTAATTTTGTGTAAGCTAGTGGACAGCACAGGATATGTGATAACTATTACAATATGTATAAAAGAAAAAAGGTTGAAGAGAGGGACATTATAGTAGTTGGTGTTGGCTATAGCATTTTGCAGCTGCTATGTAAAAATGTCCCGTTGGTATGAATACTAAGCAATAATATTTACACATTATACAATTTTAGTTATCAGGTGCCAAAAAAATGTAATTGTATTTTTGGTATTCAACTGCCAACCAAATTGCAGTGTGATTTGTAGCATATTTCTATTAGGTTTCCTTATTCTCAGACAAAACCATACATATAATAATAGTTTGGGATCTGCATGTCAAATAAAAAAAAAAAGTTCTGGTCTCCCTTCTGTAAATAACCTTAAGTAGGCCTACTGATTTGAGAAAAGGTAACTGATTACACTTTACATAAACACATGAAAAAAGAGAAAATGTAACAGCTTTCATACTGTTTGCAAACTGTGTCAATGTACTGTTTGGTTTAATTAATGAGTCATAAAAATAAAGGTTTTGAATTTGTGGATATGATATTTTGCCAGTATAACTTTTACAACAGCGACTATATAAAAAAAAAAAACCCGCATTAGACCGCTAACTATCAACGTAGCCTCAGTCCCCCTCAGCCGTAGAGAGAAGGGTCCCAGGAGTAGATTAATTTTGCCGGAAGTAATTAACGTTAACCGCATGACGTCAAAGCTCCGCCCACCACATGACGCAAAAGCTCCGCCCACCGCAGAACGTCCCAATCTGACGTTGAGGCTAACAAGTACTCAGAATGTAAACATGGTGACAGGTAGATGAAAGAAACGCCAAAATGGTCTTCGAAAGCTTGGTGGTAGACGTCCTCAACCGATTCTTAGGGGACTACGTTGTCAACCTTGACAGCTCACAACTAAAGCTCGGCATATGGGGAGGTAACTGAATGTGTGTTGGTCATTTTAGTGGACGGGCTCGCTCGCCCAGCTAATGAGCTAACGCTAACAGACGTTAGCCACCAGCCGCGTGAGAGAGGCTCCCTCAGCTGTCAGTGCCAATTTATTGAGTTCAGTTTGTCCAGTGTGAGCGAGGCAGTGCAGCCAAATACGAGTTTACAGATAGTTCGGTCAGCGTTGTTCATTTCCGACCGACTACATGCACCTCGTGTGAACGTGCCTTATCTCACACTGCAAGGTTGTTTGCTCAGTACGCTCGTTTCAGAGAAGTGAGCAGCTCGGGGTGACACCCTTTCACACAGCAGCGGAGCCAACGGGTCTCAGGCACCAGAGCAGATGGAGGATTAGACGAGAGGTTTCAGGGCCACTGCTGAACATGTACCAACTTGTAACAACTACTTAAATTGGTCATCCACAGCGTGAATCCCTTAGATTAACCAAATCTGTCGTGTCTGGCTTTAATAAAACATGATTTCCTGTGCTTGAGTGTTGAATTATATTAAAAGACAAAGGCCTCCTCTGTAGATTTAACTGTTTTTCTAGGCGCCTCATAACACAACACTAATCTGTTTGGCCAATAACAAAATATATACCGTAACGACCAGTAAACAAATACTCCTGTCCTCACAGGTGATGCTGTTCTTAGAAACCTTGAGATAAAGGAAAATGCCTTGGTAAGTTGCAAATGAATGCTTAAGTGAGTAAGCAAAATCAGTCTTGTCCTGACATTCTGGCATTAATGATGGATTTGTGTCACAATAATTTCCTGTTCTTTTGTTGCAGAGTCAACTCGACATTCCTTTTAAAGTGAGAGCAGGTCATATAGGTGAGAATGTAGTTACTGGCCCTATCTGCCATCTACTGTCCTTATTTGACGCTTTTCCTTTTGATACAGATTTGTGTTTCTGTTATCAGGACAGTTGGAGCTAAAGATACCATGGAAAAACCTCTACACTCAGTCAGTAGAGGCGACACTGGATGGCGTCTATCTGCTCATAGTCCCAACAGCAAGTAAGATCATCATCTTTTTCCCGTTAATTAAAGCTTATGCTGTTAATTCCCACCATTTCAGCAGACACACAAAGTGCCTGAAGAATATTAACCTGCTGTATGACAATGTTGATTATTAGGTTCCACTGTTTACATTTTAGATATTTAAAATGTAAAAACACATTAAAACATCTTTGCATTTTAATGACTTGTACTGTAGTGAAATCCCAAACCATGTATTTAAAATATCAGTAATATAAAGTTCAGTCTAATGAACCCTTTTGATAAGCAGACACAACACAGTGCAGCACAGTAGTTGGACAAAGAAAGTATCTTACTTATTCATGACTCTAAAGTACTTGTCAGGACAAACGGGAAACTCAAGCGTAACCCATTCTATGTTTAATTGTTTTCAGAGATGTTCTAATTTTGATTGACCCCATTCTTTCCAGGTATAAAGTATGATGCAGTAAAGGAGGAAAAGCAGCTACAGGAGGCTCGTCAGAGGGAGCTACAGCGGATAGAGGAGACAAAGCTGAAGGCTGCAGAGAAAGGTCATTAGCTTATGTGTGTGTGTGTGTGTGTGTGTGTGTGTGTGTGTGTGTGCGCGCGCGTGCGTGCGTGCGTATGCAATAGACAGACCGACCGACCGAGAGACCTGTTTGACAACGTTCAGATTTACAATTCTGTTGCCCCTTGTTATCAGGCAGAGGTCAAGTCTTTGTTGCTAAAGTAAAGCTGCAGGAAAGCTGCAGGATCAGATCTGGGGCCTGTACTATGAAGCAGGATTTGAGGTTAGGGTTGTAACTCCAGGGTTAACCCTGATTTTTCAGTCCTACGACGGAGGTTCACTCACTATGGTAACTTGTGCTAGGATTTATAATACCAATGCCGCATTTAGAGCAAGATAGATCGGACTATAATTACATGTTTTTTTTTTCGTTGAATTAATGTGTTGCAGAAACAGTGTTACTTTTAGCCTGAAATGTATGCTTTTCTTCTTGTATTTGTCTAATATTCTTCTCATTTGTAAAATATGCCACACTGCTGACAGCAATTTTGTCCATATTTGTGATTGGTCATGTTCTGCAAACACCGCCCCTTTTATGTGAACACGCTCACAGCCAGATTGAGAAACCCTGGGTTGACTTAGCGAGTTGATAACCACTGTCGTAGGACCACTTAGTGTGACCACGGTTGTTAGGGTTAGTTCAGCCAGGTAACCGAAAGATACCCGGGGTACGTTGAACTTGATTCATAGTACAGGCCCCCGGTCTCATATGTATCGTATTGGTCTGTGTTTGACAGAGGACCCCAATCTGGAAAAGCAGGACACCTTTGTGGAGAAGCTTGTCACTCAGGTCATCAAAAACCTGCAGGTCAAGATCTCTAACATCCACGTACGCTATGAAGATGATGTGAGTATTCAAGCTGGGTTACCTCAGTGGTGTGTGTACAGCATAACTCAATTTTGGGTTTGTAAAGTAAGCAGTAAGTGCATTTTTAGATCCCACAACAATGACAGCATGGATCATGCAGAGTACATAGAGTCTTAACCAGGCTAGCTCTCTTTTTATTTCTCTTCTTTGTTTTCCACAGGTCACCAATCCAAATTGTCCCTTGTCATTTGGAGTGTCACTTAAAAACCTCAGTCTTCAGGTAATGTGTTGCAATGTCCCGCCTGTCAGAATACGTTCTATGTTACATTCAGCTGAGTGTTCTTAATCATGAATTAATACATCAAACTTAAACATAATTATAACATGCGTATATAAATACGTTTAATGAACTCATGAACTCTATATAGCACTGTTTGTTTTATCTTTCCAGACATCTGATGAGAACTGGAATCCAAGGCTTTTGGATGAGAATTCCAGGCTTTTCTTCAAGGTAACTGCTTGATGTGCACTTTATAACCTATACGTTCTTGGTAGTTTTTTTCTTACTTTTTGAAAGCTTTTTGGGCAATTTGAGCCTCTTGGTTTGATTTGTCGGCAGTTGTTCAAGGAACCAATTTTATTTAATCATAACCTAACCTAACTTTGGACTGTGATCAACATTTTTTAACTCATTGCACACCGCCAGTTAAGTTACGTTGTCATGGTAATCTGCACTACTCTAATTGCTTTGTGTTTTCTTCTTTCTCTCAGTTGGTTCAACTCGACAACTTGTTTGCCTACTGGAATGTCAACTCTTTACTCTTCTCCAATCACAGTGCAGATGAGGCCTTGGTGAGTCTCCCTATTATTACAGTATTTAATTATGCTATTTTCTGTCTTATTCTGCTTTATTGAGGATTAAGATTCAACTTCATTATTGTAAGCACAGAGCACCGCCAGCCAGTTTCACTTTCAGGCAGTAGAACAGTTTCAAAGTAACTTAGTCACAATATGAAAGGCCCTTTCTCAAATCCTTTTAAGCTCTTTCTATTAAATTCTCTTGGTGAATATTGGAGTCTTCCAAGTCTTCTGCAAATGCTTCTGAGATCAATGGAGATTTTTCTAACCATCCATTTCATCCACAAGGACTCTTTCTCGAATACGCTAGAATGTTTTTAAATGTGGCGTTGTGATTGTTTACTCCTGCATGTTGGTAAAGCGGTAACAAAAAGAGAAGAAATATGTTAAGAGGTTAAGAAAATGTTAAGTAAAACATAAATTAAGCTCCTCTCCCTCTGTTTTTTTTGTAGCAATGTCTCCAGAGCAGCGTGGAAATCCACAACTCCCTTTCTATCAGCCATGACTTCAGTGAGTGTCTTACTATCATCCTTAATTCACATATTTTATACTTTTTATATAACTTAATTACTTAAAAAATGTTGCCGAGACTGCCTGATGAAACCATCTAAAGCCCTATCTTATTTGAAATTTGAAAGAATGTGACTTTGCACTTGGTATGTTTATGTTTGGCACTGACACTGCAAGGCCTGAAGAAAATGTGTGAATCACACAGCTTGATGCTCCATCACCAACAACACATTGTAACAGATTTTGTTTTGAGACACAAGCGCACATTTTTTTGAAGGACTAACCTTGCTACACAAAACTTTTTTTTTTTTGCCAATACAAAGTAACATAAAGCCATGTACAACCCCAAGGTTCATAAAAACATTATTATGCCAAGGTTAACCATTTTAAAGCTTTAAAGCTAGAAACCAGCAAGAGTAGGCTAAATTTGTTTTTAATTATCCAACCGAAAAACCCAGCACAGTGTTTCCTTCTCTTTACAAATGAAAGAAGTTAGCAGCACTAGCTCCAAGAGTCGCTAAATCTGGCTAGAAAGTCGCCAAGTCGTCCGGTGACAATTAGTGAGCGCACAGGCATGAGAGAATGCAAAGGTAGACGTGCAGGTCTAGTATCATCCAATCATTTCATTAGTTTAGTACAGTCCTGCGGTAATCACAGATTACCATTATTTATTTTGTCAGAGCATTTTATTTATTGATTGCTGTCTGGATGCAATGATAATTTCAACAAATATAACAAAAAAATGCTTTTGATGGAAATTACCAACCCTCGCTTTAAATAATCTATTCCTTGTTGCTGGTCCACAGTTTTTCGTCCTATCTCAGCGGACGCTAAACTGCGGATGAATCCCAGGTCAGATGTGGACTTCTCCTCTCCCAAAGTGGACCTAATGGTCAATCTCAGTGAGGTGGCCATTGAACTCAACAGACCACAGGTAGGTGTTGTTTTATAAACTTGTTTATTTAAAAGCCTGGTTAAAAGAAAGTTGTTTTGGGGGGAAGAGAGAGAAAAGGAAACAGAGAGAAGTAAAAGACAAACAAGTGGGGGGAAATTTAATTCAAAATTTAAAAGAGCAAATAGTTAAAGTGGCTGTTCAGTGATCTTAACTGCACTCCTGCCGGTACTCTTTGCCAGTGAGTAATTGCTTACTTCCTCTCTTTCCAGTACATTAGCATCCTGGAGCTGCTGGGCTCAGTGGATATGATGTCTCGGAATCTGCCGTACAGGAAGTACAGACCCATGGTCCAGGTTCACAAGAATGCCCGCATTTGGTCAGAAAACACTTTGACTTTGATTAAGAAATAGATATGATGATATTTGATATTTTACCAACCTTGCATGTGTCGATAGTTAATATATCAGAGTGTGGATTTGACTTCATGACTTGCAGGTGGAGGTACGTGATCACAGGCATCTTGGAAGTGGATGTGAAGCCTAATCTCCACATGTGGTCATGGCAGTGCATTCGCAGTCACCGGCAGATGGTAAAATGTTACCGAGAGCTCTACAAGACCAAGATCACCAACAAGAAGCCCAGCGAGGAGCTGCTCAAGACACTAGAGGTGGGACAGGGCGGGACCGAGCCGAACGTGGGGAGAGGAAGTTCAAATCCTTGACAAATTTAAAACTTTTATAATTAGAAATAATGTCTCCTCATCTGACTTCCTCTCATTTCAAATAGATACAATTATTACATTGCTTCCATATACCAATATTATTTTTAATTCTGTTGGTAATGTCTTACCCACACAGCCATTATTTTTTAAATGTCTTTGATTTGTTTACAAATGCTTTGACAGATCATGTATCTGCCATGTCATTAAGGTCTATTTTAATTTTTAATAAATTCAAATGAGGATTTGAGTGCAGAGGTCAAAGTGAAATTTATTTCTAGATTACTGCTTGTACAAGTTCAGAGCTGCTGTTCTAGCTTGATTGTACACTGGCAAATACCCACAGTACTTAACTGCAGAGGCCATCATTTAATGCCTATATGAAATGTGAATGTAATATAATATGCAAGTAGTTAATTACAAAGATATTACCTTCTCAATATCCTTTCAGTGATGCTTTGCTCTCGCCATAATTACCTACTTATCCAGTGCCCTATGAAGGGATTGATTGAAGTGCATTTGAGATTGATTATTTACCTCAGAGGAACACAACATTACATCTAAATGTATTTTCCTCTGCCACTTCTCTGTTCTGTAAGCATCATCTTTTCCTTTCCTGTGAATAATAATGGACATTTAGTAATTGAAGCATTCCTGCATGGCGTAACAAGATGCTGCTAAAAGCTCTAATTGGCTTGTCTGGTATCTATTCTCAGGAGCCTGAGAAGACCTTGGATATTTTTAACATCACATTGGCCAGACAGCAGGCTGAGATGGAGGTAAGTTCTGTCTCACCTACTGTATGGTGAACATCTTCACTTTGTACTGTATCTCTGGCATAACTCGTGGTCACTGTAGCGAACACATTATGTACTCAAATGTCCTTTTTAATCCTAATGTCTCAAGTATGCTGCTTAAAAAACTATTTAATCCATTCATGCCAATGAATTTAAGAAAAAATAGAAACAGAAAGGATACAATTCCTTTTCAGACATGCACTGTGTGTTTCCATCAATATACCACATATTACCAAAGTGATACAACAGCACAAATCACAGTGGGAACAGTTATCAGCAGTTGCATCTAGTGGTTGAGACGCAGCGGTCAAGTCCTTTATCTTGACAGCTGGTAAGAAATTCTTACATAATCTTGGCTTTCCTGCGCAGCACTTTGCTATGGACTGCAATTTTACAATAGAGTATTTCTCTTACAATTTAAAGCTAATACGTATTGGTGGCCAACCAAATCATATTTTGTTTTGGATTAATTTCATGTGACACAGTGAATATGTGCTTCCTTGATTTATATATCTGTTGACACAAACTGAATAGAGAAAACCGTTTAAGCTGAGCCTTAATACTCAGATGGAAATGAGTCAACTGCCAAGATATGGAAACATTTTTCTATACAATTAGTTGAGATGTTTTAATCACTCTGTGTCAGATTTAGACAATTTAGAAAATTGTAAAAAAAAAAAAAGAAGTAAACTCCTATTTTATTTTTTTACTTCCCCAGGCAAGCAAGGCAGGCCTACGCATTTACCGTCCAGGGCTTAAGATGGAGGAAGAGGAGTCTCAGGGCTGGGTGAGCTGGATGTGGAATTGGGGAGGAGAGGCTGATGCAGAAACAAAAGAGGTCAAGACTGGAGGTAGGATGTAGAAAACCGCAAGACATGTAAATATAAGATAATATGCACATGTGGCTAACAGAACCAAAGCAAAGTGCTCCAGTAGAATTTAATAGCAAGAGTTTATGGTGTTAGCTAATGCTGTTTTTTACTCCTCCTGTTCTTTCTATTCCCTCTCGCCCTGTCACTCTCTCAGGCTTTGATGAGCTGTTAACCACCGCTGAGAAATCCAAACTCTACACTGCCATTGGATACAGTGAGACAGCTGCAAATCCCAACCTGCCAAAGAATGTGAGTCACTCCCCCTCGACACCCACCTGTCAACAACACTTGCGTTTGGCTCTCCATCACACCTAAAGGAATACTTCACCTCCAAAAATCAGTTACTCCCCCCACGTCACCTTGAAAACTAGAATGAAGAATACAAAAACAAAGGAAATTCTGCGGCTGCGTTTGACAACAACAAAACTATATCAAAACATCCATTTACAAACTCTCACACATCTAGTATAGTATAATCCAAGTCTCATTTATCCAGTTGTATACTTGCTACTTCCCAAACACATGCATTTGCACTAAAACCTTTCTATTTACAACATTTCTTGCTCGTCCGGTTCTCAAGACAGGTCTGTAAAAAGCGCTTCGCTTAAAGGCTTGAGATCGCAGAATAAACGACTGAATAGTCAAAATGAGAAATAAGAACTGTAAAATGGATTGCCTGATACGAAAATGTTTTCTTTTGAATCTCCAACACGGAGAGTAATTGAAAGACAAATGGTCATTTTGGGGGTGAAATATTCCTTTCAACAATATTACCAAGAACAAAATGCAAATACTATGTCAGATACTGTGATTATTTACTATGTTGTCATTTCTTTATAGTTTGAGGACATGAAGGTCAATTTCCACATGGAGAGGCTGTCTTTGTCCATCAAAGACAACAAAGACAAAAATGAGATCATCAGACTGACCGTGGGAGAGCTCAAGTCCACACTCACACAGAGACCTGGAGCACAAGCCATCAAGTTCGTCATAACCTTTTGTTTTAACAATATCTTTTAAAATAACCCACTATGATGACCAGTAGAAGCAGTTCTCGGTTTTACTTTTGTTCAGTTAAAAAGCAACACTTCTTATTACAAACTACAAAATCCCTGTTGGGGAATTTTGTAGTAGGTCCTTTATTTATGCAGGAGGGTAGACAATATAGAGACACCTCTTTGCACCCCAATACTTACAGTGTATCTCATATTTAGGATCCTGGCATGGGTGTTGCTGACATTTAGTCTCGTTTCCTCTTTCTTTCAGACTCACAGCTCAGCTTAGTCTGTTTGAAGTCACCGGCCTGGCCAGTAACCGGCCTGCACCAACCCTGCTGTCATCAAGGAAGGCCGCCACGGGAGCAGGGACCCCGCTGCTTTGCATCCTGTTTGAGACCAACCCGCTGGATGAGAGTGCTAACCAACGGCTTCATGTGGAATCACAACCCTTGGAGATCATCTATGATGCTGTAAGTGGCGTCCGTCGGTGTATGAGCATGAATAAAACATGAAGGGGGGGTCCATATCAAATGGATTCTTTGTTTGTGTGTCTGTGTAGATAACGGTGAACAGCATGTCAGCGTTCTTCATGCCTCCTGACGACCTGCAGCTGGATGAGCTCACCAACGCAACCCTCATGAAACTGGAGCAGTTCAGAGACCGCACAGCCACCGGTCAGTTGCACATACATTTACAACCATCTGCTGTACATCAGGGGTTAATTCCAAGCCTGGTCCCAACCCTCTGATGGGCAGATGTTTCCATTCCTCACTCCTTGTTTTTACTGGATCATTTTCATTTTCCCTTGTGCTTACACACATCCTGCATTGATTCAGTTGGATTGTGGTGTTCCTGTTTATGTTCTTGAGACTGATTGTTCCCTGAGATTGTTTGCTGAAGTTTCAAGCTCATTTTGTCTCTTACAATGGAATTATTCACTGTAGCTCATTTGGGCAAATTCCACGAGGCTCTAACGATGACTTTAACTGTCGGTGCTCATCAAGGGACTGCTGTTTGAAATTCGCTTCAGTTAAATACACATGTACAGTACGACGGACATGTAATTCCTTAACTAAATTCAGCCAATATCTAAATCAGTGCTTGTAATAGAGCTATGCTCATAATTTGCATATTACAAACATGATGCTGAACGTAGGGCTTGATATTGAACTTTATCAAGCTTTCTTTCCATTACCATCATTAATTAGTAATAATCATTTTTACAAGATCTTCTGTATTTGATAACAAAGCTGATCTATTGTTTTGTCTGTCTGTTCTGGCTGCGATTGATAAGTAAATTACTTTTCTTTTAGGTTTAATGTATGTGATCGAAACACAGAAAATCCTCGACCTGAAGGTGAACCTGATGGCCTCCTATGTCATCATTCCACAGACTGGCTTTTACAATGGCACTCAGAACATCCTACTGTTGGACCTTGGGCATTTCAAGGTCAGAGTACAACACTTGACACTGGGCTAAAAACAGAAACGTAAATAATGATTTAAAGGCTTTAGAGTTTTAACACTTACGCGCCTACGTATCTGGTCAAAAAAAATCAAGAGACAGAGCATGTTTTCACACACATGTAAACCGCCTGACATTACTGCATTATGAGACCAGGCGCTATGGGTGTCTGTCAAACTGGGGCATCAGCAGTGTCAAAGCCATGCTTCATGCGTCTGGAATAACGCACTTTGTACCAGAGGCACGGTGGTCAACACAAATTCGCCACGACGCACAAGTGGTTTGGTACCATCCGACGCAGCACTCCAAAGAGCCACAGTTCAGACGTGATGCACAGTTGCCCAACAAATCAGTGGTGGCACCAGGTGGAGAACTGACTTCTCTGTGATTCTCGTTAACTGTGTCGTGCTGCAGCTGGTAGAAAGTATCCCACTGCCTGAGAGCAAACCTGCTGCACACGGCACTCCTTCATCCTCCAATCCAAAGGTAAGACCAGCAGGATGATTCCTAAATTTGGGGCAAAATCTAGGAAAAATATTTTTTTCTACAGTTTGCTGTTGTTGTTGTTCTTAGTAGAGAATGGAGAAATAAATAAATCTATCAATTGATGAGTACAATGTACTTTAATTGTAACAGATTTTATAAATTCAGTTTAATACCTTTTTTGCTGATATATCTCATGTTTCGGTGTCGTTTCCTCCTCAGCCAAAGCAGTCGTTCACCCCAAAGCTCACTCCCAGAAGACCTCTGAACTTAGCTGACCAGCGCTCCTCTCTCATTTTTGAGTCATGTGAGACCATCAGCATCACCTCATTGGGTAAGACTCGCTGCACATGCGTAATCATCACGCTACATACCTTGTAACACTCTGTAACACTACAGTGTAACAGATGGGTCATTGTCTGTATTTTTGTCACCTCTCAGGGTCAGAGGAAGATTTGTTCTACGATGCTCCCAGCTCTCCCGTTGGTGATCGTTCATTCTTCCCAGATAATCCCATGCCTCTGAGCTACAAAAGAAAAGGGTCAGAAGCTCAGAAGAACATGACAGAATTCATCATGACGTTTGAAATCAGTGAGGTACAGAGCGGTCTTGTTGAACTAGCTCACAAGCATATATTATTATAGAGCATTTTATAGTAGTTTTATTTCTCTAATTGTCCTTCCATTATTGTTATCTGTTTTTCTTTTTCCCTCTGTATGTTCTCTTCCTCTATGTCTTCTTTTGTTCGTCTAGTTTTCTGTTCAGTTGTGTCGTCTGTCCGGGGATCAGGAGGTCCCAGTGCTCCACTTGGACATAGAGGGTCTGGGCACTGAACTGAAACTACGCACCTTTGACATGACCTCTTACACCTACCTACGAGAGATCTGCCTCAAGTGCCCTGAATACATGGGTCAGTAGATGCTTGCAGGACTCACAGTTCCTGACACATTATTCATAACTCAATTTGACTAACATTTGGTAATTACAAACATTCTAATAAGCATTTGTGAAAAAAAAGTATTGACAGCTGTTTTTATTTGTCCTGTTTTGTTTATTTCAACCTTGTATAGATTCTGAAGAGAAGCAGGTTCAGCTGATCACTACTCTAGACAACACAGAAGTTGACCTTCTTACCCTGGAGTATATTAAAGTATGTGTGATACCATACGTTAAAACAGACCCCTTTCATATCTGTCAGTATCCTGAATGATTATTTTGCACATGGTGGTAAATGGCTTTCTTATTGAGGATTGTATGTGTTTTCTAGGCTGATAAGAATGGCCCTGATTTCAAGTCCCAACACAACAATACAGAGCAACTCATTAAGGTGAGAAAAATGTTAATTCAAATTTAGATGCTTCTATATTATTATATCCGCTGTATTGGAATACATTTGTAGCAGGTTTATGCAGGTTTCCCTATCAACTATTAGATGCTGGAAGATAATGCAAAGTACATATTAAAAAATAAATTAATCTATATGTTCATGACAGCGTAAAAACAAGCCAGTATGAGAAAAAAATTTTTTTATTTGATGCAAAACAAAAAGCAAAAATGCCTTATTATTCTTCTCCACTAATATTTCAAATTTTTTGACAATGCATTCCCCATCAGGTGACCTTTTCATCCCTGGATGTCCATCTCCATACGGAGGCTCTACTTAACACCATGAACTTCCTCAGCAACCTCCTTCCTCCATCCACTAAGAAGGAGGGAGGGCAGGAGGAGCTCCCCGCCATCCCAGAGGAGGAGGAGGAGGAGGAGGCAGAAGCCGAGAGGGAGGGAGAGAAGAAGGAGGAAGCGACTGTAATCAGGAAAAAAAGTAATCTGTCCTAATAAACCCTTTCAGAGTTTCATTCAACTTTACGTTACAAAGCCTTCATTCGCCTGTGGTCGTCTTTTATTACTCACCTTTTCTTTCTCTGCACTTTTTTCTCATAGGCGCAAAGACTTCAAAGTTTGCAAATGTGGTAAATCTGCATATCAGAGCTGATCTCCGCTGTCTGAAGGTTTTTATTCGAGGACAGAAAGCCAGGATCTCAGAGATTAGTATCGAAGGTATGGAGGGGTTGTGACATTCAATTCAATTTATTTTGTATAGCCCAAAATCACAAATCACAAATTTGCCTCAGAGGGCTTTACAATCTGTACACATACGACATCCTCTTTCCCGGGACCTCAAATCGGAACAGGAAAAACTCCTCCCAAAAAACTCTTTAACGGGGAGTAAAAAAAGGAAGAAACATTGATCAGACATACAGAGAGGATATTTAATTCAGTCCCTCTCCCTTGCAGTTTGTGAATATTGACCCCCACACTAAGCCTGTTGCCACCTAACATTTTTTATTTGTCTTATGATGCAACCTTTCTGATTTGGTCCTCCATGCATGCATTGCATATGCCATTAATTGGGAAATGCAAAAAAAAAAAATGCTTTCTCACTTTCTCAACCATCCAGGTCTGGTTTCTGAGGTTCTGATGAGGAAAAAGGAGATGGAGGTTCTGGCAAACCTGAAGAACATTGTGATCCTAGACTGTGACAAAGATGCGCTTTACAAGAAGGTACAATCAGCAAGTTGCCTTTCTTCAAAATGTGAATGCGCCATGCTAATCTATCTTGTCGCAATGCACTTAATGCACTCTTAACTTGTCTTTTGGTTTTCTAATAATTAAATTCTATGTATTTCAGTCTATATGTCTACTTAGTCTCTTCCTGTGCTTTTAACTACTTGTGTTTCCGGCATTCATAGATGTTGAGCATAGAGCATAAGTCACTCTGGATAAGAATAGTAGATGACTAATTATTCTGATTTGTGTTTCCCAATAGCTCTTTAATTCTCCTTGTCTCATTTATTTCTTAGGCTGTGTCTATCGCAGATGAGGAAGTGTTTTCTTTCCGCATGGTAAACTATACAGACGCAACAGAGGGAGATGCCTATCTGGACATGTCTAAAGTTGACACCTCTGTCACGCTGACTGTGGGATGCATCCAGGTCATCTTCCTCAACAAGTTTGTCTCCTCCATACTGGTAAGAATCCCATATCCCTGTAACAATTCAAGCCTTTTTTTTTTTTAAATATATAAATTTGTTTATGTAACAGACTTCAAAAGCATGTAACAGATACTAACTGTAAATAAGAAGTCTCTCATTTTTCTGACATATTTAAGAGTTTCAACTCATAAACAACCGTAGAAACAGACAGCACAAAATGCACCCATCATCCCAGAATAGCCCTCCCTCCTTCCCACCGTCCCACATGTCCGAAGAGAATAAACTTCCTTGAGTGACAGATGAAACAAACAAAAAAAAAAACTTGTAAAGAGAGAGTTATTGATGTGACTAAATGTTTATCGAAGTTAGGGAGTTAATATAGGAGAGTAAGGGGTCCCATGTTCTGTGAAATCCTTTCTTCTGACATTGCGTGATTTATTTATTTATTTTCTATATGGAGGAAAGGCATTCAATATTTTAACCAAGAAGTTGTGCCAGGGAGGTTGGGACCCTTCCAATGTAACAATATACAATGTTTGGTTATGAGGGTAGCAAATGTGACAAAGTCAGCCTGGTATTTAACTAGTAACACATTTATGTATTTGCCAGGATAATTATTTCATTAATATGAGTCTCAAGATCTCTTTTAAAAAGATAATTATGAAATTAGAACTTTAAACTCACTTAAAACTAATGATCCATGTACTGTATGTACATTTTTCCTTGTACCCAATTATTTCTGCATTCCAACCCAAACTTCTATTAATTTCTCTCCCACATTCTGTTATTGTCCATCCTTTTTTCCTCCCAGGCATTCATCAATAACTTCCAGGAGGCTAAAGAGGCCCTGGCTGAGGTGACAGTCCAGGCTAAAGAGAAGGCAGCATCAGGTGTGAAGGAGCTGGCAGAGCGGAGCACTCGGATCTCTTTGAACGTCCACTTCAATGCACCCGTCATCTTCCTGCCCCAGTCCTCCACTTCCTCTAATGTCATCGTAGCTGACCTTGGTCTGCTGTCTGTCAAGAACTGCTTTGCCAAGCAGCCCTTTAAAAGTGATGTCAAGATCCCGCCTGTTGTGGATGTCATGTTTGTGAGACTGACTGACCTCAAGATGTACAGGTCAGAGACCAGTCCTCTTAAGGATTTATGATTAAATGATTACTTGCTGAAAGAAGATTTTTTTTGCAGAGCAGTAAAGAAAGAATTGTGATGGATTTGAATTACAATAATTCTCTCATTACTTGTGTGTTGTTGCTTCTTCCAGGACCACATACGTAGATGAAGGTTTTCAGGGAGAGACCGAGCTGTTGATGCCAGTCAGCCTAGATTTGGAAATCCAAAGAAATCTTTCATCCACCTGGTACCACACCATACCTGACATAGAGATCACTGCTCATCTTAAACCCATGAGTGTAAGTAGTGCTGTATGGTAGCATGGGAAGGAATGAGTAGTTTACAGCAAATGTAGTTTTTCTTATAGAATACGTAGATTTTTATTTGTGCATTTTGAGTATTGGATTAATAATTAACAGGCCTAGAGCTTAGGATATATTGTGATTTCGTTGTCTTTTCTAAAACATCTGATCCCAAGATAAGTTAGAGGCTTATCGTGAAAATCGAAATAAAAAAACATTTTCCCTCACATATTATAATCAAATCCTGTTTCTGTTCCCAACAGCTGATCCTCAGCCAGGATGACATGACAGTGGTCCTGAGGACTCTTAGTGAGAATCTGTCAGAGAAGTCTGATGATCTTCCACCTCCAGCTCCTCAACCCACCACCGACCGCTCCTCTGACTCCGTATCTAACAAAGAGTCCCAGGGCTCTGGAACCACTGGACCGGCCAGCAGTAAGGCGTTGTGGTTATGTTTGTTTATGTTCATGAGTGTAAAGTAGTTCTAAAAATTAGGCACAAGACATAACAACTTAATGAGCTGATGAAAACATTTGTGTCATTTCACAATCTTAAAATTTACCATTTTAGCTCTGAGCTTGATAAGTGAAAGTGAGGCATCTGCAGGCTTTCTAGGACAAGGACCAAATCCTAGAAAGCTTATCGTCACCTTCCTAAAATAATGGCATACGTCATTTTTTTAGGTTTTTCAGAAAACACAAAATAAAATGTCCATAGTCACACTCTTGACATAGGCCATTATTACAGGGGTAGAATTGCATGATCTGTTTAACTGAGGATGTAGGCGATTTTTTTTACCAGAGGTGGCCAATCATGACGAGATGATTTAGACAACAAAATCATTTTTGTCAAAAGATGACGGAGGCCATTATTTTAGGAAGGTGACGTTATGAAATCTTTCAATGGAAATGTTTAAAATCATTGTAACCGAGAACTAATGAACCTTTCTAACGTGGTTTGTGCTGTGTAACTTTGCAGGTAACACAGTCGTGACGGCTGCTATTGTGGAGCCTCACAAAAGCAGCAAGCTGAAGAACACACTCAAAGTAGACTTCAAGTTTGACTCAATGACACTCGTCTTGTACAGCCCTAATGTGAATGAGGTAATGCGCGCACACACGCACGCAAGCACTGACACAAATGATGTGTGAAATGAAACCTGTCCATCATCATCTTACAGAACAGTCTAACACAGTGTATATGTCATTATCTAGATACAACTGTTGGATTCCCACGATGAGCAGCTGAAGTTGGCAGAGTTTACTCTGGGCACCATCTCCACCTCCGTCCACATGTTCTCCGACAGCTCCATGAAGGCCTCAGTCCGACTGGCCGCCTGCCTTCTAGATGACAAGCGGCCCAGAATCAAGATGGTCACCCCGAGGTACTTGGGGCGCACACACACACACACACTCACGCACGCACGCACATGTTTATCAGTATACATGCCGCACTCTTCACTTTTACACACATTGAGGTGTATTATCTGTGCACATCAAGACAGTGCTGTCGACTTTTGCACACTTTCCTATCAAACAATTTAAATTGCCCACAACTCAGGCTGACATAAAAATATTTAGTTACAATTTCACACACCAACAGTCTACAGTATGCGTTCTTAAATTACAATATATCCGAGCTTGATGATGACATATTGATCTTGTCTGTTCTCAGAGGCTTTGTAATACTTATGTAATACAGTGCGAGTGTGATCTTACTGACAGACTGGAAGTTGTAGAAAACTAATAGTAATATTCATGCTTAAAAATAGCATGTAGGGCAAATTTCATTTAATGTGTTATCTCTCTGCTCCTCTACTAGAGATAATATTGTAATCACTAACTCATTCTTCACTCTCAGTCCTTCTTTTATGCACTTCTTTGTGTCTGACCATCATTTATACTCTCACTATGTCCTCCCCTCCTGTTCTTTCTTTAACCCCTTTCCTTCGTCTTCTCCAGGATGATTGCAATGCGTCCTGGTGCAGAACAGAACATGATGGTGGAGGTGAACTACCGTCAGGGCCGTGATGGTACCACTTTAGATACAGTGGTGCAGGACGTGTACGTGTGTGCCAGCATGGAGTTCCTTCTCACGGTGGCAGATATCTTCCTCAAGGCCACCCAGCAGGGTTTTGATCAAAAGCCTCAACCCAAGAGCAGTATTGGAGTGGGAGAGAAAAGGAACATGAACTCCTCTACCACATCTAAAGAGTCTGGTGAGTTAACCATACCAATTTAAATTTAGTTTAAAGGGATTTTTGATTAAGCTGCAAGTTCTCTTAATCAGACACAGCCAAGGGGAGGGCATGTGGAAGAAATTATGTCGGTTTCTCTTTTGGACCTAGTATATGGATGAGTCATATACTATGCCATATAACTGTAAATTATAAATAATTGAATTAATCTGACGTTATTTGTACCCTGTTGCCTTACAACCTGAGCTGACGTTTTCCTCTGACTCTGCCGTCAGCTGTAGCTCCAGCTGTGGTGTCGAAGACCGAGATGAATGTTCTGGTGCGTAACCCGGAGATTGTGTTTGTGGCTGACTTGACGCGTGCTGAAGCCCCGGCCCTCGTGATGACCACGCAGTGTGAGCTGGTGATGAAAAGTGGTGCAGAGGGATCTCAGATGACTGCTGTTATCAAGGACCTCAAGGTGTGTATCATCATTGTAACGTAACCCTGAAAAAGCAGATTGTTTAATAAATAATCAAAAACATGTCTTGCATGCAAAAATATAACATTTTGATTGTTGCTGTTATTGTAGGTAGTGGCCTGTCCCTTCTTGAGAGAGAAGAGGGAAAAAAATGTGACCACAGTGCTGCAGCCATGTCAGGTGTTCTTCCAGAGTACTCAGTCCCTGACCTCCCCTCAGGCTATGGAGGTCACCATCAATGCTCTCACATTAAAGGTATTTTTTTTATTTTTTTTATTATCATTACACAATCTGAATTCAGGAATTAAATATATGAAAGGCATTTTCTTCAAATACAAATGTAAAAAGTTTTTCCAGGGATTAAGTTGTTCCATCTAGACGTCGATGATAATAAATGCCTTTCTATTAGCAACTAATAGCCTGTTTTATCTTTTAAACTGACTGTAGTGTAAAGCTTGATTTATACTTGTTGCATCCGCAAGGGTCCGCGAGTGACGTCACACCATCAGACACGCCCCTTCACGTTTTTTGTATGCATCCATTTAATTAAAAGAGCTTCAGAGTCAGTCAGTATTTCTGAGTACACCATCTTACATATAAAGAAAATGATGATCATGGCACCATTCAAGTGTCCCTTTCATGTCGTAGTTCTCTCACTGGTCAGTATTTTTTTATGAGAAGCATAGACCTTATCAGAGTAGCATATTTTCAAATAATTGGTACAGCTAGGCAACACATGTCAGCTTTTTACATATAGGTGTGTATCAGCCACCGTCAATGGACATTTTGGCATCAAGTGAAAGCAACATTTTAAAGCAATGAAAGTTTACTATTGTGTATAATTAGAAACTCTGAAATTTAGCTTTGAACTATGAAATTGGTATAAAACAATTGTGTCTCTGCGACCTGACTCTCTGCCTAGGTATCTCCAATAATCATCAACACAGTGATGACCATCCAGTCTGCACTGACTCCCACAGCGGAGACCCCTGAGGAGCTGGACAGTCCTGTTCCCCTGGACCTATGGGAGAAACGGGGCTGGAAGGAGCTCAAACTTTGGTTCTTAGAAGAGGAGGGGGATGAAAACACAGAGTCACTGGCCCCACTGATACCACAGGGAGAGTCATTAAAGGTATTTGGCTGCATTTTGACTCGACTGATAACACTTCATGGTTGATTGTATGCTATTAGGCAGTTAAACATTTTTCCGATATTTATTTATTAATTTTGGCCATGTTTATACTACAAACCTGTGATCTGTTTTGCAGTATTTCAGTCTATTCACAGAATAAAAGTTTGATGTATGAGAGCATTTTGTGTCATTTCATTGGCTATCCATCCCTGCAGGTGACCATCAAATCTGTCTGTCTGACTCTGGAGGCTGGAGTGGGACACCGCACTGTCCCCATGCTTCTGGCCAAGTGCTCCTTCCATGGAAATGTCACAAACTGGTCCACACTCATTAACTTACACAGCGAGCTTAACCTGGAGGTAACGCATATACGCACTATATTAATTTCCTTAACTTGATCCTAGGACCTTATCCTAATTCTTACGTTAACATTTCACTGTAAAATAGCCTAATAGTTTGACTTTTGCAGTTGTTTTCTTTACTTTTGATATTGTTTGGTCCATTCATATATGAGGAATGCAAAAATACTCTTTAAGATTATATATTTTATTCATAATATCTCAAACATATTCCAACTTGCTTCGGTCAGAGCTCATGTGGCTGGAGAGGTTACTAAAATGTTCTTGTGTTTTTGTATTGCGTTTTACTTTTAGGTTCACTATTACAATGAGATGATGGGAGTGTGGGAACCGCTGCTGGAGCCCTTAGAAGATGAGACAAGAGATGGTTTTAGATCATGGAGACTGGAACTGAAGGTACTGATATACATAAAAATGAAAACACACACATTCTGTATACATACTGTATATACTCAGACATGCATGCACATAGTATTTATAACTTTTCTCTATCCTATAATCAGATGAAGAAGAAGCCAATGAAGTACACAGGTTTGTCAGATGAAGTGGATTACAATGTCCCAGACTATAAGACAGTCATCGTCATCAGCAGTAAAGACCAGCTCAACATCACCCTGTCCAAGTGTGGCCTGGCCATGCTTAGTAACCTGGGCACGGTAAGAGAAGAGCTGTAAACATTTTAAAAGGAAGTCTAAGAATATGAGGTCATCTCTAATGTTTGTGTCCCTGCCTGTCCCCAGGCATTTGCAGAGGCTGCCAAACAGACAGCTGACTCTTTCCAGAAGGATGAAGCTCCGTTTGTAGTGAAAAACCGCCTTGGCCTGCCAGTGTCCGTCCGCCACAGTGAGATGTTTTGTCCCATCGGCCAGCAGAGCGCCAACAGCACTGTGAAGCTGCAGGATGGAGAAACCGTCGAGATGGACTATTCCACTAAAGCAGACTCCGACCAGTTCTCAGCCATGATCTCCTTGAGTGGAAAGGACTACTACATAGAGCCTAGTAAGCTGACCTCTATACACAATTATAATGTATATGCACATGCAAAATTGAATCATTAGTTGCAATATCACTAATACACATTACTGCCAACAGTGTTTAGTGTTACACACAGCGTACAGTCTACTCAGTTCTCTAACCAGTATGCTTTTAGATCTAGGAAACACGGATACCAACCATGTTAAAACTGGGCAGTCAACTTGACTTAACAATGAAGTTAAAGCACAAAATGTAAATGATAAAAGGAGACTTGATTTTGTGTGTACTTATAGTTGAAAAAAAACTGGTGATTATCGTCTTTGACAAATGTCGTCATCAATCCCCTCTCCATCTCCTGTATTTATTTTTGCATCAAGCTATACAATCAAAAATGTATCCAAGAAAAATGTCAATATAAAATACTTTCAGGTGAAATGAACTGCTCTTACTTCCTCTGCTCTCTCCAGCTCCGATGGGCCACACCTCAGCCGGTGTGATCCCCCTGATCAAGGTGGGCGGGGGCATGTACAACGTAATGCACAAAGACTCCGGAGTAACTCGCTTCCTGGTCTGTCAGATTTACTCTGTGGAGGGCAGCAAGTACATCAAGATCCGCTCTCCTTTCCAGGTACTACACTAATTATATTATACAAGTTTAGTCATTTTTATCCTTTATTTTACCTGTAAAAAATATTTCATGACAATTAAACTGTCCTTTAAAAGTACAGTGATCCCCTACTGGATATCTTGGGAACTTCATAATTTAAGATAATTAAATATATACAGAAATAACTGTTTATCAAGTGTACAGATTACACCAAAATCCCTCAAATTTGTTTTATTCTTTTTGACATAAATGACAATAGCAGCAGTCAGAGGTAAAACGTTATGTATTAGAATAGAATAGGATTAGAAATCAAATTGTAATAAAATAAAATATACCTCCAAAACAACAATTGTTTTTCTCTCATGTCATTTAGATCATCAACCATTTCTCAATCCCATTCAAAGTTTTGGAAGGATCAACATGTCTGGGTACAGCTCGCCCTGCTGAAGAGTTCTGTGTGCCTCTGGACTCATATAGGTGAGGGAAAACACATGAACAATCCTGCACATCTTCATACAGTCTCTTTTTTTGTCTCATTTTCTCTCTGCACAAGACATCAAAGAGAGTATGACTAAGAGAGGCACATAGTACACACTCCTTCACACACATCTGATCTCTGCTGCCCCCCTCAGGTCTGAGCTGAGCCTTCAGCCGATAACAGAGGACGATGCTGACGATCAGGTTGAGCCGTTTGAGTGCTCAGAGGGTTTCAGCTACGAAGAATTTAGCGGCAAGCAGCCTGAGACACACCTCCAGCAGACCTGCCGTCGCCGTGGAGATCAGGGCGGTGTACTGATGGTCAACATGGTGCCATTAAAAGATGTTGTGACATTCAAACACACCGGAGGTGTGGGGGAGAACTTTGATGTTCCCTATGTGCTTCACCTGTGGCCTTCCATCCTGCTACGCAATCTGCTGCCTTACCCCATCTCTTACAAACTGAAGGTATGATGTATCTGGTTATCACCACTGAAAAGGACCGGATGGGTTTGTGCATGTTTTAGCACACTGCAACATGTTCCCACCTGTACAGTCTATGGTTTATTGCAATTAATGCAAGTATAGTATAACGATCTTTTTTCAGAGACTACTTCACTCAAGTTGTTTAAGCATAGGTTTTCTATCACAGTGGATATTTCATATAGTGATACATTTTCAATAGGGACCTTTTTTTACTTTGTTAGGATACAGACATTTTGATAAAATGTATGTCAGATCGCGGATGTTTTAGCATCTACGAATGCACCAAAAGGAAGTTTATTCACAGTTTATTACTACACAGTCTCTGCTTGCAGCGGCTTTCCTGCCTGGAAGATAGAAAACCTAAAAGTAAAAAAATAAATAAAAAAATAAGCTATGCTTTGGAAAATGGTCACTATGTGTACACACAGTCCAGTAAATATTACTCTTCGATTTGTCCCCATACCATCATGTGTTACAAGCTCTAAATTCAGTTGCTTAGTTCTGTTTTTTACATAATCATATCAGATTTAATGCTGTGCTTTATTGGCCAAGTATCTTGCTAAAATCTGATACTCCGGATTCACTTTTGAACTGGATGTCCCTCTCTGCCTGCTGCTGAACAGGACAGTGGAGTCTCTGCCCCTGAGGCCACTTTGAACCCAGGCCACTCAGCCCAGCTTCACACTGCAGTCATCAACCAATCAAGACTGGATCTCTGCCTACTGAACTACATGGCTCAGGACTGGTCTTCCGAGTACAGGTTTGACTTCAGTTTAATTCATTGATAAAGTTTTGCTTTCACATTGTTATTGTGTTCTTGTTGTCTCCACATTGTGAGTATATTTTTCACAACATTTTTTGTGAAAAGATAATTCTGTTTTTGTGAGGGTCATAGTTTCCAGATAGTATGTTTTTTTTTTTTAAGCCTACAACACAGGAAGATATTTATATTAATCATCATCTTTATTATATAAAAGGTAAATCTAAAATCAGCCATTCTGCAATAACATTTCTCATTGAAATAAACAAATGATCCTGTCATGCAGTTTTCACAGTGACGAGGAAGAGATCACCTTCATAGTGTTCCAGTCTCTGCAAGAGCATGACGAAGACGATGGTGAAGGGACGGAGAGGAAGAGGGCTGAGTTGGATATAGCAGTGCATGTCAAATATGACCTGGGGCAAACGGTGGTTGCCATCCACTCCCCATATTGGATGGTGAACAAGACGGGCAGGTTGCTGCAGTACAAGGCTGATGATATCCACCGCAAACACCCCCTGGAATATGACATGCCTCTGCTCTTCTCCTTCAAGCCTCGGTACTTCCTGAAAAACAATAAGGTAAGAGGGTTTCAAAGTCGGTTAAAATAAGAGTTGATTTGATGTTTTATCTAGATTTTTTTAATTTAGATAATTAAGAATTATGCAGCATTATGGTGAGAATTGAGAAATGATAGCCATATCTCCGACATTACAATAACATTCACACATATACATTTGTCTTAACAAAAGTTTTAAAGAAATCCCTCTTTAAAGTGTCACTGGAGAGGAACATCAAAGGGATACTGGAGAAATAATTCAACAGTTTTCTTTCAAATAAAGTATTGAATGAATTAGCCAAAGAAATCCTATGACTATCATTAAACTAGGAAAGTAAGTAAGTTAGTCACGGACAACATTTTGTGCCAAAGTGAAAAATACTACAGCTTTGAACTCTGGAACATTGACATGATCCAAAGATCCATATCCATAACCTCTGGCTGTCATTTCTTTGTGTGTATGAGTTTGATGCCATTCTTTTCATCCCTCAGGTCCGTCTTATGATCTCAGACAGTGAACTCTCTGATGATTTCTCCCTGGATACAGTTGGTAGCTATGGAGATGTCAAATGCAAAGGCCGATTCAAAGATTACTTGGTAAGATTTTGCTTCTTTGGCTGATATTCACACATACATTAATTCAAACCTACTGTTACACATGCTTTCCTTAAAAAGCCAGATGTATGAATTTAAATGACTTTTGCACGTAAACTACACGGGTTTGGTTGTTAAAAATAATCGTCATCTTTGTATATGTGCAACATCTGTCTGATCTCAGGTTGGTGTGAAGATTGACGCGAGCAGTTTCAGTCTGACCCGCATCGTGACCTTCGTGCCGTTTTACATGCTGGTCAACAGAACCAAGCACAGTGTGTTCATATGTGAAGTGGGGCAGGACAACTGGACCGAGGCTCAGCCAGAACAGGTCAAAGCCAAAGCATCTGTGTTTCCCTGCACATGTTTTTCATTTTGGGATACTTCTGTTTTTACAGCCAGTGAATTATGCTGCACTTAAATGCTTTATATATAATGGCAGCAACAAATACCACACAGTAAATTTGCAGGTACCTGACAGTTGGACATGTGGTTTTCACTCTCATTAATCAAGTACAATTATATTGTTTGTACTGTTAATTATTTACATGTTACACATTCCATTTATTTTTGACTTCTAAATTCATAACGTCTGGATTAGGAAAATACGTTACTATTCTAAATGTACAGGTTGGGATTTTCAAATACTGAATGACTTACTTTGTAACATTTTCAGATGAAACCCTGACTGTACAGTGTTATTGAATATTTTGTTTTATTCCACATTTAGTCAGCCCTTCCCTTCTGGCCTGAGAATGACACGAAGCAGCTGAAGATCAAAGTAGAAGGTTGTTTATTGCCTCCTCGGACTATTGACTTCACACGACCAGAAAACTGCTTATTGCTGCATCTGGACAATTCTGTAAGTACAAAGAAAGATAAGTGTGGTCCCTTCATGTTAAGTATTTAATTCCGAGAAGCACTATATTAAGAGATGTTGAATTATGTCTAGTGTTGATAAAATGTACTTCCAAAGCATTTAGGAAACTCTTATACTATATACCAGTATGAAGACCGTTATTTGTTTGTTTTTTCTGCAGGCGGGTGGGATTGCTGTAGATGTGAACTTGTCAGAGCACTCAGCCACAATCCGATTCTCTGATTACCACGACGGTGCGGCCCCTTTCCTCATTATCAACCACACAAAAGACCAGACTCTGCAGTTCCATCAGAGGTGAGAGATCAGAAGGAGGACTGTAAGAAGGACATAAATAAACATTTTTAGACCCGTGCAGTTTTGTGTTGACACTAAATACTTACTGGGTAAGATGTATTTGTGCATAAGCTCAGACTGAGGAGGAAAAAGGATATAAGTTAGATATTAAACATGATAGATGAAGCTTGTCACCATGGCTCATCATGTCATCAAACATGGGACACACCGGGTCTTAAACTATCGCAGATATGAAAGATTCAAGTTAGGTGGTGGGTTCAATCAAAAAGAGATTTGAGATGCAGGAGAGAGGAAGGAGAGAGGAAGGAGAGAGGAAGGAGAGAGGAAGGAGAAGAGTGAATGAGAAAAGGAGTGAGGTGTATTTCAAGTATGTGCTGAAGATGGATTGGCACTAAATACTTTATTTTGGTTGAAGATAAATTCAAGACTCAAACAAACCTTTGTTGGAAAATCTGTTTGCTTGGTACTTGTTATTTAAAGTAAAGGGTGCATAACATCTCCCACTGCTTTATTTCATAATATTTCAGTGCTTCTTTGTTGTCAGTGTTGTCTGTAAATGTGCTTTCAAAGTGCTCCAAGTTCCGGATGAGGCACTCTTGCCTTAAGATGACACTGTCTCCATTGTAAACAGAAAATCTCTCAAAAGTCAAAGTAGGATGTTTTGCCAGTTGTGCCATACCTATTCATTCAGCCTCAATTTTCATTTTAGACTTTCTGCGTATTTCTGAGTTTCTGAATGATGTCTTTTCATATTACTCCCTTTGTAAAGATCAGGTTTCAATTTGACCAACAAAGGACAATTTCCTCATGCATAATAATCACATTTGCATTTCATTGATGTGTTTTTTGCATATTTCTGAATGACTATACTCTTTCCTCTTGGTGCAGCAGCCTTAAACAGTTAACTAACAGAAAACTAACAGTGTTTGTTTTTGCTGATAGAGAATTATGTTTTTGCTTTGTGGGTCATGCAGCGCCTGGACAGAATCCTCGTGGGTGGCTGACGAGCTACTCGACCTCTCCTTCTCACGGGAGGAGGACAGGTAGAAAAATATGAAAAGGGAAAACTCTTCTGACACACTCTGAACTCAGATAAAGAACGGCCTTAAATCGCTAGGTTAACGGATAGCTAATGCCAAACGTGGGAGGGAGAAGAGGAAGAACTAAGTATGACATGAAAACACGTCCAAAAATCAAAAAAGATACAAATACTCTTCAACAATGTTCGGGGCAGGCAAGAGGGCACAAACAAAATAATGCAGCATGTAAATATGAATTGGTGTACCATTATTGGGCTAATGTCATAATCACTTCACTGTGACATCACAATTAAGTGCAGAGTGTGGTCAGATCAAGAGTGCAGGTATAGATTAGTAGAAGAAAATTGATTCTGGTTTGTATAATCTGCTCCTTATCCATACCAATGATAAATAATTACTGTATCAGCCTTGTCAAATATTATAACATAAGACATTATTGTGCTGGCAGTATACTTTTAGAAATCACAAAGCTACTTACACCACAATTATACTGTTTTGTTTTAGACTGACATCCACTTTATTTGACTGTTTCCCAAATTGTTTATTTACAAAAGACCTGCTTAATTACCCACCCTTTTTATTGATCTGCTGGGAATTTACACTGATTAAGGACCGTTGTGTGAGTAGAAGGAGCAGGTTAGACATCTAAACCCATGTCCTCGTGTATTACTATGTTCCTTTGGTCTCCTATCTTGCTGCTGACTGGATGGGATTCTGCCAGTGGAATCACACCTCCCGCTTCTTCCAGTAGTTCTGTTGCTTGACTAGTATTCTTTGATTTTCCATCTCCATCTTTACATTATGGCTTATTTCATGTTCTTGTGTCTGCTTTGTCTCGTCCTGATTCAAGATCAGTATCAGGAGTGAACATGCATATTTACACCTTATCTCTCCAGTGTCGGGATTGTGGACCTTTTCAGTGTTTGGCCGTGGTTCTGTCATATACTGTCATATTCCTGTCTGTTGATGGGAATTGTTTGTGTATTCTGTCGAACAGGTACTTTGGGTTGGATGGTAATCATTGCGGTATATTCTTGGTGGCTGGGCTCTGTTATATTGTCTTCTGTTTTACTGTAGCGTCGTCTTGCATCATTTGCTTTCTGTCATCTCAAATCAGTGGAATATAGTTTCTTGACTATTTTCTTTCGCAGTGATAAGGAATGTTACTGATATATACAGTATGTGTGTGTCATGGTGGGTTTCATGTGTCTGCAGCTCTCAGAAGGAGGCGGAGAAGGAGGATCTGGCGGCTGGGAAAGCTGTGCACTATACCTGGACTGAACCCACTGGGTCCCGAGAGCTTTGCTGGAAGTGTGGTACTTACAGTGGGAAGCTGAAGACTGAGGAGGTACTGTGCTGTGTCTGACACACAATCATTTTTGTGGTTGAGGAATAATACAATAGTTATACTTTTTTCTTTACTCACAGACATCTCAGAGTTGGTCTAGTTCATCCATTTCTCTGGATCTTTTAGGGCCAACTAATAATATTTTGCATGTAATAATATAAAATGTAAGCACAGTTTAACCGTTGTTGTGTTTTAGATGTGAACACGGTTGTTAGATGAGACATTATGTTTGTTTGAACAGTATGTGTGTTTGTCTCAATCTTTAGGACCTGTGTGAAGACATGAACAATGAGGGAAAACTGTTTGTGATCTCCTTTTATGAAGGTAAAGTACAAAGAGCTTAAAAAAACCAAACACACAATCCTCACAATATCCTGTTTGTTGTTAGTGCATGCATATTGCCATGTACTAAGAACACATTGGCTAGAACTGTCAAAATATACAAAACAAATAGACGTCGAGGTCTAATATTGATCGCAGGATTCAGGTCTAAGCTCTTGTTTTTTGCTTGATGAATTAAAATAATAAATCCCGGAATTTCTACCAGCTGTAGGAATATGCTTACCATTACTATGCTGTAACTGATCCCGACTTCTGATCTTTGGGGATTATAGGCTGTGAAATCACGAGGGTTTTGTTTTCTTTGTTTATCCAAAGGGCTCCAGCGCGTCGTGCTGTTCACTGAGGAGCAGCGTATCTACAAGATGCTCTGTGAGAGCGAGAAGGCGCAGCTGGCCGAACAGGAAATCATCCTCTCACTACAGAACGTGGGCGTGTCTCTGGTCAACAACAGCAGCGGCCAGGAGGTCTCTTTTATTGGGATCACAAGGTAGCCAACCAGCAACATACACACATGTAATAAAGAACTGAAAACATGGCCAGGTTCATCTTATGACCATAGCTCACTGCCGATTTAATACATCAAAATGTGTATGTGTTGTGGCATAGATAGTGATGTTGTGTTTGGCAACGTACTGTTCTCTGATATGAAGTTGAGATTGTCCAAAAACATCCGGCATCAGACACTTTCGAGGCTCAGACGAAATATAATTGTTGACCAAATAAGTTTTGATTGAAATCTTACCTTATTTGTGTTTTGTTGCATGTGTGCATGCTTAATAATCTTAATTTTATACAAATTATATGCAGTTATTGTTTGTGTTATCTGAACACTGCAGTAAGATGCATATGAATTTGCATGCAAATGCAGTTATATACCATGCAATGATTTCACACTCTCTTGTTTCTCCTTTCTTGTCACAGCTCTGATGTGGTGTGGGAATTAAAGCCAAAGAAGAAGAATCGTTGGAAAACTCTGAGTTCTAAAGAAGCTGAGATGCTGGAGAGCCGCTTCAAAGAGTACACTGACTCTGGACCCGTAGACCACGCCATCGTCACCCTGGAAAACAACTTCCAGGTTGGAAACTAAATACTGTATATTCTGATATGAACTGGGAACGAGCATTTGATAAGAAAAAAAAAAGTAAACGCGTGTAGGGTGTATACTCATAAAATGGACTTTAAAGAGTTGCAGCTGCAGGCGGTTAAGTAGTAGTGAAAATAGTAATTTGTTACAGATGTGCAATGTGTGTTTGTAATTGTCCCCCAGGTGTCCTTTACTCCCAATGGCACGGATATGAGGATGCTGCAGCCGTGTGATGCTCCTCTCAGGAGGCACTTCCTGCCTGGGGTGAAGGTGGAGTACAGCGTATCGCCACGACAGAGTGCCTACCGTGTCCAAATCCATCGCATTCAGGTGAAAAGAAGTCAAATATACACATTCCTCAAAGATCCAGTATATCCATGTCTGTATTACAGTATTACAAGTCATCCAATTGCCTTCCTCATTTGTTGATGAATGCCATTTGAGTCCTTAGTTCACTTTCTTCTATTCACTAGTTTTAGGTATACATGCTTTCTTCTTACAGATCCAGAATCAGCTGCCAGGAGCCATCTTCCCCTATGTTTTTTACCCTGTAAAACTGCCTAAATCTATCACCATGGATGCAGGTCTGTTGATCCACTTTGTATGTCATGTTTAAGTCAACATTATGTTCTGTTTATATGCCGTGTTTCATTCTGTAATACGATGTTCTTGTTCCTACAGAACCCAAACCTCTAACTGATATCAGCATCGTCACCAGAACAGCAGGACACTCTGATATCTCTCGCATCAAGTAATTGTTTTTCCTTTTGATTCTTTTCTCACTTTGTGTCCCTCATTTGACTTCTCTCACTTTACTGTCACTTCCTCCAGCGCCCCACCCCTGTCTTTGTTTGTTGTAATGCACAAAGTGCTGTATTTGTTCTCCGTTGTCCATCTGATAAGGGATTGTAATGTATACTTTGAATCTGATATACTCCCTACAATCCTATTGCCCCGAAAACCATTTGTATTTGAAATGTTTTCAATTTTAGTCACATTCCTGCATATAATTAATTTAACAGTATTCTCAGTTTTCCTGCAAACTGTTCATGGGAGTGTCTGTCTTCCTCAGGTACTTTAAGGTGTTGATTCAAGAGATGGACCTGAAGCTCGATCTGGGCTTCCTGTATGCCATCCTGGACTTGTTCACACCTGAGCATGCCAGCATCATAAACTCAGAACAGGAGGTCAGATACTCACATATCCAAGCACAGTTGCTGTAACATACCCTGTGATTTGTTCAGAATCTGATAAACTTACTATAATCTTTATCGACTTGAGGAGTTATCTATTCTGACTTTTGTGTTTCTGTGCCCGTTCTTTCGTGCTTGTCTTGTTCCTCAAGGTGGAACTGTTTGACAAGGACATAGAGTATATAAAGACAGAACTAAACCACGCCTCTGCAGCTGACACCTCTCCTATCAGCCTCTATGAGTACTTCCACATTTCCCCCATCAAGGTTTGTACACTACATAGTGTGTATTTAGGTAATGCTATGTCAATGAAATGATAAACAAATACTGAGCATCACATTTCTTAATCGAGTCCAAACATTTTGCTCTTCACCTCTGCAACAACACCACAAGTGATGAAAACAACATATTTAGTGTTAAAAAGGGGAAAAAACATTCATAAAATACCATCAAAAAAGGCCATTTCTGTTGCGAGTTTAACCCCAGAAACAGCCACCTTAAGTCATGATTTTTTATTTGCAGCTTCATCTGAGTTTCTCTCTGAGTACGGGAGGAGATGACGGCATGAAGGAGAAGCGAGATAAGGAACTAATTCCCGTCCAGTCCCTCAACCTGCTGCTGAAGAGTATCGGCGCCACACTCACTGATGTGCAGGATGTTGTCTTTAAGTACGAACGCATGTGAAATAGACGACACATAAATCACACGCCGTAGCATTCTTTTCATTTTTGTGTGAATCCCTGCTACTTGACTGATTCTGTCATTGGTTTCAGGCTGGCCTTCTTCCAGTTGACCTTCCAGTTTTGTACCACCCAGCAGCTCCAATGGGAGGTCATCAGGCATTATTCCAAGCAGGTAACACACACGCACGGTGACAAAGCCATAGTTACTCAGAAACTGTGGAAGTGGCGTAGTGGAGTATTGGTCATGTGTAATTTATATTTATTCATATTTCAGGCTATTAAACAGATGTATGTGCTGGTGCTGGGCCTGGATGTACTTGGAAATCCTTTTGGACTGATTAGAGGACTGTCGGAGGGAGTGGAGGCATTCTTCTATGAGCCTTATCAGGTAGGAATGATGAGTGCTAAAATAATGTATCAATGTTGTGGCATTAAACAAAAAAAAAAAAAATGTTTGCACTTACTGAGGGTGAACATTTACATGATACTCTATCTTGAGGAGTATGAATATATTTTAGGACTCCAGAGATTGTGAACAGCTATTTAAAAACCTATTGAATATTAAAGATGTGTTATGTGGAGACATATCAGCATTGGGTTTATGTTAACATTTACAGAAGTGTGCCTGCCTAAAGCCCCAACAGTACAGACAGTACAGAGTGTCTTTATGTTTTCTTCCTCTTTAACTGATATCTGTGGTTTCCCAGGGAGCCATCCAGGGGCCCGAGGAGTTTGTTGAAGGAATGGCTCTTGGGGTGAAGGCTCTGGTGGGAGGAGCAGTCGGTAAGTACAGGGCTTAAAATACTATCTTTAAAAAGATGTCTGATCCCATTAGGAGAAACATGACTAATATCTCTGTGGCATACAAATACATTAACACGTTATTTCTCCTTCAGTTGGGTTTGAGTTTAGGTTTTACAGTAGATAAATGCCATATTCATGACATTGTTATTCTAGCAAATAAAAGACCTAAATCTCATACGACTATATCTACATTCTAAAGTAAACTGAAAACCTTTCTGTTTTAGAGGGTGGGTGGCGTTCAGTGTTTGTACTTTTCTTTTTGTGTTTTATTTGATAAGCACATCCAGTTTACTTGTAATGAAATGTGCTGTACCAATTAAATTGCCTTGCCTGCCATATAAACAGAAGATGAAGCGGCAGAGAATAACACCGTTTCTCCCACAAAAGACTTTGAAGAAGAAATGGACATATTAAAGAATGAAGTAACTTTACAGACTTGTATGTGCCTTCCAGGGGGAATAGCAGGTGCAGCCTCTCGGATCACAGGTGCCATGGCAAAGGGTGTTGCCGCCATAACGATGGACGAGGAATACCAGCGGAAGAGACGAGAGGCTATGAACAAGCAACCCAGTGGCCTGAGAGAGGGCCTGACCAGGGGTGGAAAGGGATTGGTGTCTGTACGTACTCAATCTTGTGTTAACCAGCAGCAAAATATACCCGTTGACACATGTTTTTAAGTGTACACATTTAAATTAATAACCTTTCTGTCAATCATGTAACAGATTAACTACAAATAATAATAACGTAGGTTTGCCACTGGCCTGAAAGAAGGTCTGCCACCAGGAAGTCTGCCGTAGTGAATGAGTTGCTGCTACTTGTTAATAAGGTTGTGTTCTCTTTTCAGGGTTTTGTCAGTGGGATCACAGGGATTGTTACCAAACCGATTAAAGGTATGCTGAATTGGACCCATATACAGATTTAGGTGATAATGTTTGGCACATGCTGATATAAAAATTGACAGGCCAAAATAGTGGCATGAAATCTAAGTATTGGTACTATTTACTGTGCATTCTGTCATGTTTGTGGAACAGCCTACCAGCTCTGTTTTATCAATTTTCATAAATGTGATGCGTTTTATTTTGTTTGTTGCAGGAGCCCAGAAGGAGGGTGCAGCAGGCTTTTTTAAAGGTGTTGGGAAAGGTCTGGTTGGCGCAGTAGCGAGACCTACAGGAGGCATCATTGACATGGCCAGCAGTACTTTCCAAGGGATCAAGAGGTGTGTGACACAGTGTTCACGCGTTTACAGCACCAGTGTATATTTGTTTTAGAGCACACAACTAATGTGGATCTGTGGTGGAATCACAGGGGTGTTAAACACCAAAATAATTTAAACTTGCATCGTGTAAGTAAGAAGTAGAGTAGTAAAGTAGTTGCATAAAAAAAGAAAAACAGCTTGTTCTTAGAGCTGGTCGATGGGTCATGGAAGAAGCTATTTAGGTGTGTGTACTCGTGTACTTGTGAATGTTTGAGAGCCATAGTCGTACTGTGTGCATGCAGTTGTGCCGTATCCCTGTTTTGTGTGTGTGTTCATAAGAAAGCTGCGTCTCTAAATACATTTGCATGTCTTGTCTCGTTTTCAGGGCAGCGGAGACTTCACAAGATGTCGCCTCTCTGCGTCCTCCTCGCTTCATCCACGAAGATGGTGTCATACGACCATATAAGGAGAGGGAGGGCCTCGGAAGTCAGATGCTCAAGGTAGGAAAAAAAAAAAAAAGTCTCTACATCATCAAATCTCCACAGTCAGAGTTGGTTAATATTCTGTATTTAACAGAGATGAAGAAAACTTTATGTAACATACATTTTAAAACATCGTTTATGCACTCTCTAAATAATTTGCCCAGATTTGCGAGTAGAGTTGTGTGTGAGAGTACATGCAGGCACATTGACACAGACATTTTTTTTTTTATTATTATTTATATTTGTTAAACCGTCCTCCTATTAGTCTGCTTTATTTTAACCCTATTTAAACTTTATTTTTGTATTGGCCTTTCCTGTTTATAGATCCTTAGAGAGCTCATTTCTCACTTTTTATTTCACCTCTGTGGCTGTTTTTATGTTGTCAGAAGGTAAAATAACACATTGGCATCAAAAGTGAATAAGCATAAGCAAAACCAGAGAGAAGTTTCTGAACACCTTTTGGTTCCAAAGAAAAGATTTACTGAGACAAGTGTTTTAAGTTCTGTTGCACTTGTGGGCATTTCTTTTTGCTGACATTATGTAGCTTTCATGCTGGATGGAGTGGGTGGAAGTTGTTGATCACGAGTGTCAGGTCAGAGCTACGCTGTTTGGTTCATAGTGAAGATTTACAGATAGGTGACAAATTAAAGTGTCCCAATAAGGTGCTGGGCCTCAGTGGGCCTCCAGAAAAAGCTTTGATACTCCTTTTTTTATGAAGAATCTAAAAATGTCTGAATTCTACCGGAGTGTTATTCCCTTATCTGGCGTTTTGAGCGTGCCAGTGGAGAGCGCTGTCCAAGAAAGACATCGGTTTGGTCGAGATCTGGTGACTGAGAAGACTACAGCATATGAGTCACATCATTTTCATTCTCATCAAACCATTCTGTAGCCGCACGCGTTTTGTCCCGTCATTTCATTTAGGTTTTTCCTTTCATTTGTCACCCATCTGGATCCCCAGCTTCAGACCTCGGCTAGCTTTGTGTGTGTTGATGTGTTAGTGACAGAGACGTCTCCTTGTTACAAACTAGGAACTAATGACACGAGTAAACTACGAATCGCGTGATGTCACATTTCAGGCTTGTGTCTTGTGTTTCTGTTGTAGTTAGTTAAATAGACTTCAAATAGATTGTGACTTAATTGAATTTACTTCATACTTTTGGGTGGGAAACTCTTCACAGCAAAGCAAATGGACAAAAGAAAATTTTAGTGGTCTTGATATAAAAATATATAAATAAGATACATATTTAGAACAGAATAATTCTTTTAGAGGAAAGACGAGGCCAAACCCACTCTCACCTTGGTCTGAGTGGTTTTGATGTCTCTTTATTTGACAATGTGCCAGGAGCTGTCTGGGTGGAAACACACTTTGGTTCTCTCTGCTCTGACCTTGACTCTTCTCTCTTGTCGTGTCCACAGAGGAGATTGGCCTTCAGTAAAAAGAACTGACTCAGAGGATGAGGGTGATGAGGAAAACTAGCTCGAAGCTAGAAGTGAAAGCTGTAGTGTAGCGTCAGTGCTTCGTCTGAAGTCTGTGCCAGAGTTATAGTTCCCGTTTGAAAGATTTAAACAAACCCCAAAAAATGCCTCTGAGTAATTTAAGTGTTTCTGTGTGTTGTATATTTTTTTTAGTGGCTTATTGACTTGATGTGTATTTCTTTATTTTTTGAGTGTCCTTATATTTTATGATTTAACTCCATCACTTCTATCTTACACTTTTCTTTCATCTTTTTCTCACAAGCCACAAAGGAAACATTTTGTCTTGTTCTTTAGACATTCATTCACTGTCAGAGAAATCTCATAATCGTAGAGATCTGTCTACTTTCTTCATTACCTAATCCTTGTTTATCATTATCATTCACTGTCATTCACTGCCCTCTTCTCAATAAAATGTTCACACTTTAAACTTCCGCCTGCCATCACTTTGTCTTTGTTTCATCCCATCATCCCTCACCACCTCACAATGTTTTCACTCTTTTTCCATTGTAGCAAATACTTATTTACAGTATGCAGTTGTTGGAAAAAGGTTTTTTTTTGTGTATATAAATTGTCATGGAACATATACATCTTGGTATCTTGCTCGTTGTTATTTTTTTAGTCTTGTTTGTTTAAATATTCACTCACTTTCTTCCTCTAATTTCTTCAGAAAATCGAGAATGGACGTTTTGCCAAGTACAGGTACTTTGCTCATGCCAAGGTCAATGAGTCGGACTTCCTCATGATCACCAAGAGGTGAGTGTTGTTAGCATCTGATTCGGCTACTTTTTGTTTTCCTGTCGTGTTCCCAACCACTCATGTATATGTGAAATCAGTATATCCTCATTATTGTGTGGTTTTAATCTGGTGTAAACCTTGTTGTGTTTTTGTAAATGGTGTGTGTGTGTGTGTGTATGTGTATATGTATATGTATATATAT
>JACSYO010000466.1:2500-17495 GCA_016806645.1 Ophiodon elongatus
CCCAATTAGTCTAACCGGACCCCTCGTTCGCGGCTGGGCGACCGCCGGAAGGCGTCATTCATCCCGGACCGAACGTCGCCGGAGCTAACTCGGCGCTAATTGGGCGCTAAGGTGTGCTCAAACGGACTTTAGAGGCACTTCCCGAGGTCGTAGAGCCTCGGGGATGGTACCGTTGGATGCGTAATGTCCCAATTAGTCTAACTGGACCCCTCGTTCGCGGCTGGGCGACCGCCAGAAGGCGTCATTCAACCCGGACCGAATGTCGCCGGAGCTAACGCTAACCCGCTAACGCTAACGCTAACGCTAACGCTAACCCTAACCCTAACCCTCACCCTAACCCTCACCCTAACCCTAACCCCTAACCCCTAACCCACACCCTAACCCTAACCCTAACCCTAACCCTAACCCTGACCCCTGACCCTAACCCTAACCCTAACCCTAACCCTAACCCTAACCCCTAACCCCTAACCCACACCCTAACCCTAACCCTGACCCTAACCCTAACCCTGACCCCTAACCCTAACCCTAACCCTAACCCTAACCCTGACCTAACCCTAACCTAACCCTAACCCTAACCTAACCTAACCTAACCTAACCCTAACCTAACCCTAACCCTAACTACCTAACCCTAACCCTAACCCTAACCTAACCCTAACCCTAACCTAACCCTAACCCTAACCTAACCCTAACCCCTAACCTAACCCTAACCTAACCTAACCTACCCTAACCCCTAACCTCTAACCCTAACCTAACCTAACCCTAACCTCTAACCCTAACCTAACTAACCTCTGACCTAACCTAACCCCTAACACCTAACCTCTAACCCCTAACCTAACCTAACCTAACCTCGACCCCTAACCTCTAACCTCTAACCCTAACCCTAACCCGCTTCCAGTTCTTAACGACCTACACTACTTCCATGCTTGGTTACGGACCTTAGTCCCTCACAAGATGATCATATTTCCTACCCCTATCACGGCCAGTGATGATCCCCACTAAGGCTTTCTTAGCCCCATGGATTATCATAGTCTATCAACCCATCACTATTTCCTCCTCAGGATCAGGCCCCTCCTGCATCCCACAGATACAGATTCTTCCCCCATCAGGGTCCTCTATGGTCTTTTACATTCACCGACCACCCAATCTCTGGCACTAGGCCCCCACCTAACAGGGACATTGAACAACCTCCACCTAGGCAGTTCTTTAACTCCCCTGATGCACGCCTACGGCTATTTTCTGATCACTCCCACAGCCCTGGACCTAGATCAGATTCCTATACCCTACTCACAACCCACTCTACAGCACCGAGGCCAACGAACACCTCAGTGACACCACCTTTGCCACTCCTCTACCTTCAGGGACCGGCCCTCTTGCCAATTATCATAAACAGGGACCTCTTCGGCGGCCTTCCTCTACTATGTCCTTTACTACCACTCCTAATGAGGCCTCCATCCTCTGGGATTCAACCATCAACACAGGCCCCAGGGCATCCTTATAACGGCAGAGGTGCACGGCAAACTCCACAATGGAACACGGTATTACAGACACCACCCCCACTCCCACATCGGTCTCCACACGCCCGACGGCCCCAGACACCCACATTTTCAACGCCAGTCTACTTACCGCCGTAAACCTTTACCTCCCCCTTTCCCTTCCGCTACACAAGTACACACGCCAGACATATAATGGCTATAATACTTGTGTCCTATATTTCAAGCGACAGTGATGTTGAAGTGATGATGAAGGAATCTCCGCGGACACTGTTCTTGCTGGTATAATGAAGTTTATTACAAACAAGCAACATATGTCCAGGCGGGCGACATGTACGCCCGGAGAGTGCCTAAGTCAAACAGAACTCTGCCCGTCGGGGCTCTCCCGATCACCTATATATGGATGTTGTCCACGCCCCAGACCCGAGGATGGAATGACGTCCATGTTACCATGACGCCAATTAAAGACATGTTTCGGACATAGCCATACCTACTCCTCCATCCACCAGGCCTAAGAGCATTCCCCAGAGAGGGTACCTCACGAGTACCACATGTGTAACAACAGCCATGGATCCGACATTCCAAACCCACGGGCCCCTTCACGCATACTAACCCCATGCGCCATGAGAGCAAAATACACCACACTTGCTACTGGGACTTTCAACCCACGCGTTTTGTTCTGATTTTAGGGGACTCCTATATTTCCCGACTCCCCATGGTCCCTGATTACTGGATCCAGGTTGATGGCTATCCCGGTGCCTACTTCTCACAAGCAGTTCATCTGCTTACATAGTTTCTAACACCCACCAGTCACCCGGAGCATTTTTTCTTATTCCCTAATTTCTTTCTGATTTCCCGACTCCTTTTGTTTGGTCTCGGGTTTCTGGGCTGCCTGCTGTCGTGGTCCACATTCCTCTACTGGCATGGTTTTCACTCGCATTAGCGCCTTCTCTCTAGTTTATCTTCTGGGTATACTTTGTATTTTTTTCCCCCCCGTTTTTTTTCAGCTTCTGTCGTTTGGATGTATTTCATGCAAAATAATAATATGAAAAATAAAAAAAATAAAAAAATATGAAATATGAAAAATAAAAATAAAAATAAAAAAAAAAAAAAAAAAATAAAAATAAAAAATATTTTAATATTTCAAAAATTATTTTTTGAAAAAATATTATTATTAATTTTTTTAATATAATTTCTTAAAAACTTTTTATTTATTAATATTATTATTATTTTTATTATGATTATTATTGTTTTGTTGTCTGTGTATGTATGTATGTATGTGTACACACATATATATGTATGTTTATTATATATGTGTGTGTATGTCTCTGGGTCTTTGTGTGTGTGTGTCTGTTCTCTGAGGTTCATCGCCTCCTTTATATATTTTTTTTCTATATTTATTTTCTATATTTATTTATTTTCTTTAATTATATTTATTTTCTTTAATTATACCTTCATTTTATAGTTACTACTGACCCTGATGATCTATATGTGCATTTCTGCATAGTTTTGTCTTTTACAGCCACAGCCTCAGTTAAGAGGCGCATCCATGAACACACAGATGCTTGGAAATGCTGTCCCATCCTCACGCTGTAGTACTCTTTTACACACCTCCCTCGGTCATGGTGCATCAGGAAAATATTCCTAATTAATTTATTCTTTTCTTTTTCCTGGGTGCACCTTTATTTATTCTAGTCTTTATTAGTACCACTTCCTACCCTTCTTTTTCAGTTTTATGGATTTCTCCCACTGTTATAACACACTTATTACATATTCAGCTCCTTTGCCTTTCGCATATATAAAAAAAAGGGGGCGTGTACTTTCGGCCCCTTTTCTCCCATTCCTCTCTCTTTTCCAGTTTTTTTATCCTTTTTCCTTTTCTTTTATTGGCTTTTTTTATTTGAACTGGGTCCGAGTGCACCTCATACTACTCCAGCTTACTTCTTCTTTATTTCTGATTAGATTCACTCTAGTTTGAACACATTCATATACATTCTCCTTCTTAGGCTTGCTGCATCTCTCACAGGGGCAGGCACACTTAGCATCCATCTTGTTTTTTGGTTCCGTTTTTTTCCCCCTTTTTTTTTTTTTTTCTCTTACTTTTTCACTCTTTTCTTCTTCTTTCACCACTTTCTCTATGATTCTAATTGTATACTGACTTTAGCTTTACTTTTTACCACTCTTATTTACTTTTATTCAGCTTTCCGGAGATTCTTTTACTTAATATACATCTATTACTACATTCTCCCTCTCTTACTCTTCCCGCATTTCCTTAATACCATATATGGCGACTACACTCAAGTGGACCCAGCTCCCCCCTTTTTTCCCCTTTTTTTCCCCTCTCTCTCCCTCTCTTTTTCTTTTTTCTTCTTAGTGCATTGCATCCTGGGTAGTACCCTACTCCAGTACCATGAGCCTAATAGGTGACCCCATTATAGACCTTTTAGTTTCATTTATTCTTCTACATGATGTCCATTCCCTGGAGACCTTTCTATTGTAAGTACTCTAGCTTTAAATTAGTTTTAATATTCTATTATTCTATTGAATATATTTTATGATTGTATTAATTTAAATTACTTAGCTTATACAATCCTCTGAAGCCTAGCGGTGTATGAAGCTCAGAGGATTGTTCTCAAAATAGGCTATAGTCTTACGACACTTCCTGGGATTCTGCGATTGACGGAACGCAGGAAGCTGTTTACTCTATTAGCATTAGCAGGGGGTGCCCTCTGGAACCGGGGAGGCGACGCTCCTTCGGAGCTGGCCCTGTTCTGTCCGGGGGGTACGCCTGTTGTTATCTCCAATAATATTTTGGGGATGTTCCGCGGGGCGGGGGGACCGGGGAGGCAGTGATTTATCGCGGCTGGCCCCGGGTCCCTCGCCCCTTGAGGGGATTTAGAAGGCACCGCTTAGTCGGGGCTGGTCTTGTCCCTTTCGGGGGGGCACTCTTAGGTATCTCCAATATAGCTTATGTCAGGAGCTCTCCGGGGGGGCGGGGGAGGCAGTGCTCCATCACTGCTGGCCCCCGCACCCTCGTTCCGGGGGGTGACTGGGGAGGCACCGTTTAATCGGGGCTGGCCCCGATCATCCCCCCGGGGTTGAGCCTGTTACTCCATATCCATTTTTCAGCCGCTCAGACCGTCTTTGGAGGGCTACGTCCCCTTAATCTTAGTTGACCTGACCCGAGCAACCTTACGGTGTCAACAACTGGTTGGGTGGTAAGTATGCGGCCCCCTCGGGTTCCTACTTTTGGAACAGCACGCGAGGTGTGGTGGTCCAGGGCATCAGGACCTTGATCGTTGCCTAGTCTTCTTAGAGGCTTAGCCTCACTCACTCAGCAGTCCATCCTACACCACACACGTATACTTCAATACCCCCTCTATCCCTCCATAGCCTTTTTTAGTCATCCTTTACTCCTCATCCCCTAGTCCGTCGTAGGTGACTAGGCCGAGGATGCACCGGGACCTAGTTTCCATGAGCTTCTTCCACCTTTAGAACCCCTTCATTCCCATCCCCTAGTCCAGTTTAGGTGACTGGGCCCAGGATGCATCGGGACCTAGTTATATCTACTACCCATCTTCCCCTGTTACCCTTCTAACACCCAACCCTGGACGTACCAGGACCAGCAATGCTCATATTGGCTTCTACCACGTACCTATAAGATATCACTTCTTCAGGCTTATTACACGCCCACTTCACAGACAACCCAATTGGCTATACTACACATCCTAGGGACTTGATCAACCCCAGGGGGCCTTCCTCAGGAGAGGGTGTCTAGTGATAATGGCCGAAACGCCCAATGATCCTGAGGTCCACTACTGACGATGTGTTCCAAAATTGACTTCACTCTACTTCCATACCGACCCTGACTTTCGGGGCAGAGTCTACTGGGCTCTTTCTGACAGACAGACTCCTCACTCCACATATCAGCATACATTTGTTCTCCATAGATTGATTCATCACTTTCTTTCTTTCCTTCCTCCCGTCACTCCTTGACGTCTCATTCGGAGTGTCGGACAGGAATTCAGATACCCCTAGTCCGGGGAGGTGGGGCTCTTGGTGTAGACACATCATCCCTACTTTTTCTGTTAATTCTGCGACGTGCTCCACTCACCCTCTTTTCTGCTCTTTCCTGTTCTCTACTTTTATACCCACCACTCATATCACTGCCCTTCCTCCCGTCACTTCTTGACGTTTCATTCGGAGTATCGGACAGGAATTCAGATGCCCCTAGTCCGGGGAGGTGGGGCTCTTGGTGTAGACACATCATCCCTACTTTTTCTGTTATTTCTGCGACGTGCTCCACTTACCCTCTTTTCTGCTTCCTGTTCTCTACTTTTATACCCACCACGCATATCACTTCCCTTCCTCCCGTCACTCCTTGACGTTTCATTCGGAGTGTCGGACAGGAATTCAGATACCCCTAGTCCGGGGAGGTGGGGCTCTTGGTGTAGACACATCATCCCTACTTTTTCTGTTATTTCTGCGACGTGCTCCACTAACCCTCTTTTCTGCTCTTTCCTGTTCTCTAACACATGCCCACTGCACTCATATCACTTTGCTTCTCAAATAAAAATAATGACATCTATTCGGGACAGGAATTCAGATACCCCTAGTCCGGGGAGGTGGGGCTCTTGGTGTAGACACATCATCCCTACTTTTTCTGTTATTTCTGCGACGTGCTCCACTAACCCTCTTTTCTGCTCTTTCCTGTTCTCTGCTTTTATCCCCACCACTCATATCACTTCCCTTCCTCCCGTCACTCCTTGACGTCTCATTCGGAGTGTCGGACAGGAATTCAGATACCCCTAGTCCGGGGAGGTGGGGCTCTTGGTGTAGACACATCATCCCTACTTTTTCTGTTATTTCTGCGACGTGCTCCACTAACCCTCTTTTCTGCTCTTTCCTGTTCTCTACTTTTATACCCACCACGCATATCACTTCCCTTCCTCCCGTCACTCCCTGACGTTTCATTCGGAGTGTCGGACAGGAATTCAGATACCCCTAGTCCGGGGAGGTGGGGCTCTTGGTGCAGACACATCATCCCTACTTTTTCTGTTATTTCTGCGACGTGCTCCACTAACCCTATTTCTGCTCTTTCCTGTTCTCTACTTTTATACCTACCACTCATATCACTTCCCTTCCTCCCGTCACTCCTTGACGTCTCATTCGGAGTGTCGGACAGGAATTCAGATACCCCTATCCCGGGGAGGGGGGGCTCTTGGTGTAGACACATCATCCCTACTTTTTCTGTTATTTCTGCTGCGTACTCCACTAACCCTAAACCTAACCCTCTTCCACCCTGACTCCTAACCCTAACCCTAACCCTTAATTTCTAACCCTCTAACCTCTAGACCTAACCCTAACCCTTAACCTCTAACCCTAACCTTAACCTCTAACCTCTAGACCTAACCCTAACCTCTGACGCTAACCCTCTAACCTCTAGACCTAACCCTAACCCTTAACCTCTAACCCTAACCTTAACCTCTAACCTCTAGACCTAACCCTAACCTCTGACCCTAACCCTCTAACCTCTAGACCTAACCCTAACCTCTGACCCTAACCCTTACCCCTTAACCCTCTGACCCTAACCTCAACCCTCTAACCGTAACCTCTACCCTTAACCTCTAACCCCTAACCCTAACTTGGTACTCTGACCTTAGCCTCAACCTTGAACCTTATCCCTTACTCTGACTTTTTAACCCCTAACCTTTACTTTTAATCCTAATTTATATTCTTAACCCTTACTTTAACCCTTACCCTTGCCGACCCTACTATTATCTGACCTTCTTACCCCACCCTTAACCTTTATCCGTCACCTCAGCATCACACTCTCTATTAGAGACTTTTTTACAATCATTCTTATCCCTGTTCTATTCTAGGGTCTTAGTACATACGGCAGGGGGATTCTAAGTGATATGCGCTGGCCCGTGCCTTGCCTTAGATCTCTATTCAACCACGAAGTCGTCGGACGACGTGGGGAGATCTATGGGTTCATGTCTTCATCCTAACCCTAACCCTAACCCTAACCCTCCACCCCTCCCCACTCTCCACCTCACCCTCACCCTCACCCACACCCACACACAACCTAGCCAACCTAACCTCTAGCTACCAGACCACAAACTTACAACAGCCCCTAACCTTAACCTCTAACCTCTAGACCTAACCCTAACCTCTGACCCTAACCCTCTAACCTCTAGACCTAACCCTAACCTCTGACCCTAACCCTTAACCCTTAACCCTCCGACCCTAACCCTTAACCCTTAACCCTCTGACCCTAACATCAACCCTCTAACCGTAACCTCTACCCTTAACCTCTAACCCCTAACCCTAACTTGGTACTCTGACCTTAGCCTCAACCTTGAACCTTATCCCTTACTCTGACTTTTTAACCCCTAACCTTTACTTTTAATCCTAATTTATATTCTTAACCCTTACTTTAACCCTTCCCCTTGCCGACCCTACTATTATCTGACCTTCTTACCCCACCTTTAACCTTTATCCGTCACCTCAGCATCACACTCTCTATTAGAGACTTTTTTATAATCATTCTTATCCCTGTTCTATTCTAGGGTCTTAGTACATACGGCAGGGGGATTCTAAGTGATATGCGCTGGCCCGTGCCTTGCCTTAGATCTCTATTCAACCACTAAGTCGTCGGACGACGTGGGGAGATCTATGGGTTCATGTCTTCATCCTAACCCTAACCCTAACCCTAGCCTTAGATCTCTCTTCAACCACGAAGTCGTCGGACGACGTGGGGAGATCTATGGGTTCATGTCTTCATCCTAACCCTTACCCTTAACCCAGTCCTAGAACCTCGTGGACAGTACCAATGGAAAGGGCGAGGGCGGTTTACTATTCACAGAGACAACTTCCAAGTCTCTACGACCTTCACAAGGAAAGTTATTCAAAACTTCCCCCCTTTGAACGTGGTTTTCATCCCTAACCCTAACATATTATTGTAATAAATGGAGGCAAGTTGATCTAAATCCTACAAGAGCTAATCCTGTGTTTACTTTCGTCTAGATGTACACACAAGCTTCTGAAATAATTTCTGTAATACTTTGAGTTTATTTGAAAAGCTTTGTCAAACACAGATATACATTTCCATCACCATGTTTTCCAAATCACTATGATGGAAAAAGTGAGTGCAGAGTTAGCATGACACAGTAATGAAAATAAAAGCCAGGCTGAAAAAAATTCAAATATTTTGGAGTTCAAGAATAGACTTTAAAATGAGCTGATTAAAAAAAGGTATAGTTCAACATTTTGCTTCCTTGCCAACAGTTACAGCAGAGAACAGTTAACGTAGCTTAGCACAAACACTGGAAACAGAGATGAAACTTAGCACTTTGGACCAAATATCTAACTATTCATTGAAGCTAAAACTAGATTTCCATAAAAGGTTAACCACTGATCAATGAATTCATTCCAGACAAAGGGTTAGGGGTTATTCAGAGCGTCCATTATGACTGAGTTATTTATTGTGGTGGAAACATTCGTCTACATCTCGTCAGTGTGTGCAGGTTTGGCCAGATCACGGCTTCCTTTGCCCACTGACATCAGACCGAGAGCCGAGCTGTTCCCCAATTGGCCCCCCTCTGGAGTCGTCCCACCAAAGCCTGTATTTTCAGGGGTTTCTATTGGTTCCTGAAGGATGGCGCCGCCCTCCGGAGGTTCAACGCGCGGTGACGAGGAGTCGGACTGCACAGCTGAAACATCGTCTGTCGGCTGGGAGAAGGAGCGATCGGTCAAGATGTTTCTGGAAATAACTAGAAAGATGGGAGAATATATTAGTTCCACTTTACTCTCCCATTGTAATCTGCATGATTGTGTCCAGTCTCATGTCTGATGAATTTAATTCAATTCAACCCCTAACCCTTGTAGAATGTCTCTTCACAAACAAAGACCCTCTGAGCAACAGCTGAAGAAGAAGACATCAGAGGGCATTGGTCAAAGAAAATGGAAGCTAAATTTAAACAGGAACAGCTTCCTGTTTCAAGCGTTTCACAACAAAAGCATCTTAGAAAAAGATGGAATGAACTTTATCAGAGCTCTTCTTCAGACTTCTCACTAGAAACAGAAGGTTATTACTGTTGGAACGTCAGCTGAACTCAGTTTAACCTCTTCATTTAATTGGAATAAGTTGCACAAGTAGAGTTAGATGAAGAGTTTCACTTCCTGATTCAATGTAAGAAACAAACCCATGGTTTTTTATATATTTTTTTTATTAATTTAAGCAACCATCTACTAATCTGAGTTTCAGTCAAACAGGAAGTGAGGGTGAGAGCTCTGACCTCCTCTGGAGTCGTCGTCTTGAGACGAGCTGCAGCTGAACGGACTGAAGCTCGGCAGGATGATGAGACCCAGAGAGACCAGGAGGAGCTGAGGACACACACAGACAGACACTACTGGTGACACATGCATCAATCCTTCTGAGAGAACACAACAGCCTCAGAATCAGCTGCTTTTATTTTTCATTATTTTAACCAAAACATTTGAACTTTAACCGGAATCAATTACATCTTAATCTCACACACACACACACACACACACACACACACACACACACACACACACACACACACACACACACACACACACACACACACACACACACACACCCTACCAGTAAGCAGGTGCTGGTCTGAGCTCCCTTACTGACCGTCTGTGTGACCAGAGACTGAAGCCGACCCAGCTGAGCCAGCAGAGACCTGAACAACAACATGTCAACATTTCATCATCTCATTACTTTTAGCAGTAATCTGAATACTAACCTCATAAATGTCAAATCAAACAGGAAACTCTTCTTTTTCACAGTGAAACTAATCGTGAATTAACTTGACTGTCTAGTTTTTCCTCTTTGCATTTACATAAATTATCCACAAAAGACAAATTCCCCAAATCTCAAATTTGAACTCAGTTAATCTTCAACTAAATGAGTCGATCAGGTTTTAGCTGTTCAACGTGCTGTTCAACGTGTTCTTCAGTGTGTTGTTTAACTCAGAAGAAGACAACAGAAAGAAGAAGAAGAAGAAGAAGTAGTAAACAGAAAGAAAAAGAAGAAGAAGAAGAAGAAGAAGAAGTAGTAAACAAAAAGAAGAAGAAGAACTCTGGGGCTGGAAACACTTTTGATGGGACACTGACGCAGCACCGAGGGGCTTAAAGAAACACATGTCATGAATCCTTTAATAAATGTGACTCGTCAGTTCCTTCTCTGAATCCAGATGCCGTCATCGGTCAGTGAACAGTCAATAATCAATGTGGTCTTACATGTTGCGTTTTTCCAGCTGCTCCACTGTCCTCTGCAGCTCTTTGTTCTGTGCTGAGCAAGTTACTGCCCTGTAACACACACACACACACACACACACACACACACACACACACACACACACACACACACACACACACACACACACACACACACACACACACACACACACACACACACACACACACACACACACACACACACACACACACTCTATAAAATAGTTAATCTCCCAGAGCATAAGCTGATGTGTTAATCTCTTTTTCTGTCCCACTATCAATAGAAAACCTGAAGATATTCAATCCTATCTGATTAATATCAGATAGAGGATCACATCTATCTGATTAATATTCACTCATTATCAACATCGATTAATCCTCTGATGTGAGATTTGAGCTACCTGCCCTCCAGTCCGTCCACGTACTCCTTCCTCCTCCTCCGGCTATCCTGAGCCGACTGCTTGTTGCGGATTTTTCTCCGAACTCTTTTCAGGATTCTTTCCTCTGCCTGCAGATAAAGATTTATCCTTAAATCAACATCAGTCATTTCATGACTAGTTATCCTGTCATCACTGGAGGTTCCTGATTGGTAGGTGAGAAATAAATATATATATATGGGTTGTGCCACTAAGTTTTCCATTTGCAGCGCCACCTAGTGGTCAATACCACTTTTATGGACATGTGGGTCCGGTGTTTGTGGTCTTTGGTGTAGTTATGTGCTGAGCCACGGCCTTCTGCAGTTCATTGGTAAATATCTTCAAAACTCAATGAGATAACAAAAAGCATACATAACGTTTCAGAACATTTGTCCAATAATGAGCCACAAAAAATGTGCTAACAATCAGACAGATGTTGAGTGTGTTTTCAAAAGATTTAATATAGTGAGGCGGAGTAACTTCTTCTGAGTGTCTTTCTTTGGAGCAAACATATGGTGATCTGATATGATGATTATGATGCATTGCTGGAGATTAAACTAACCAACAGGATATTAGGGAGTTAAAATGCAACATACGCATGAATGCAGCAGGAATATTAATCCAGAAACATCAAATATAACTTTAACAGGGAACATTTTCATGACTTTTACTAGTTCAACTGCATTTAGATAATAATACTTACATACTTTTACATTGGTAGGGTGTAGGGGTGAGGGGTTAGAGGTGAGGGGTTAAGGTTTAGGGGTGAGGGGTTAGGGGTGAGGGGTTAAGGTTTAGGGGTGAGGGGTTAAGGTTTAGGGGTGAGGGGTTAGGGTTTAGGGGTGAGGGGTTAAGGTTTAGGGGTGAGGGGTTAAGGTTTAGGGGTGAGGGGTTAAGGTTCTGACCTTGGTGAGAGGAAGGTTGTTGGGCAGAGAAACTCCTTCCTGGTTCAGGAGCTTCTGTTCCTCCTCAGTCAGCTGCAGATCTGGGAACAACTGCAATAGTAGTCAAGCTTATTTAAGGAGCACCATTTTCAAACGACAAACACTGACAAAGAAATTAATTAAAAACACAGACATAAATAAGACAACATATGTAAATTAATAAAAGAACAAAACATCTAATCTCACAGTATTGCACAAACAACAAAAACCACAAATAAATAAAAGCCAGGCATGTCTTCACAATGATAATTAAGAGGCTAAAGGAAAGAGGTGCGTCTTCAGACGTGGTTCAAAGGTACACCCAGGTCAGTGCTCCAGGTCAGTGCTCCAGGTCAGTGCTCCAGGTCAAACCTTCACTCAACCATAAGCAGGTACACAGAGAGTTAAAATCAAAGTCTCACCAGATCCCCATCCCGGCTGGGAGGCTCATCGAGGCGTGCTGCAGAAACCACGGGCAGCTGGTTCACAATGCACGAGTCTGAAAACAACACCTGAGAGCTCCACTCATCTGTAATGGGACAGGAAGTGACATCACGGTTATTGCCAACAAAAAACAGTTACCATCAACAAATCCCTGTTTAGAACTTAGATGAGACAAGATAAACCTTCACTGATCCCAGCGGGGAAATGTGGTTGTTGCAGCCGCACAAAGACAGAAGCAAATACAGATAAGCATAGAAAGTAACCAAAATAAATAAAAAGAGGTACATTAACGAAAATATTTATTTAATGTCTTGTTTTAAATCAGTAATGTCTTTTTACCTCGTTGCTGCTGAACGGACTGATGAGTCGCCAACTTAATTTCGTTGTATCTTTTTACGATGACAATAAACATCCTTATCCTTTATAAGAACAGAATAAAAATAGAGTATTTGGAGACAAATGATTTGGTAAAGACAGTGGTGTGACTGTGTGCACCAGGCTGGTATATGAATATTAACATAATATAGAATAATATGGTACATTATTGTTTGCATTGAGCTGTTCACTCTGCTGCTGTCACTTTATCAGCACCTGCATTAAACTGAACTGAATCACCTATAAGATGAATTAAGTGTCTGAACAAGTGACTCAGACAGCTATGTGATGCTTGTTACCGTGGCAACAGACAAGAAGGTCATGATGCTACATTGGCTCCACTTCTCTAAAGCTAAGCCCTAATGTGCAAACGCCTACCATATGTTATGGCATTGATTTAAGACCACTGAATGGAGACCATTGGTATGTTTTCAGTTCCAGATGACTCCAATGTCCCGGCTCACTTACAGAAGGTCATTGCCTTTTCCTCGTTCAATGCTATGTAAAAGAAAGGATTGTAACCCCTCCATCTCACGACCAATAGATCCAAGATGAGATGCATAACATCAAGAACATTAGAACTATGAACCCTGAACTCAACAGGTGGTTGGTCCCATGTATGCTTCACTGGTTTTCTTGTATTTTCTGGGATGCATCCGTCTCAGATGTTGGCCCTGTTAGATTTTTTTCTTCCAGTATTCCTTATTCTGTACTTTGAGATGATAGCGCATGTTCATGTCTCGTCTGATGAATGGAAACCATCTCTATAAATAAGGCTTTACAAAAACAATAATACTTCCTGACAATACCTGGGTTACAGTACTGATGCCTAAGGAATATTCATTTAAAAAAATATCATCTGTGCTACCTGTATTACTAGTACTCGTAATAACTGTACCTGTACTACCTGTACAACCTGTACTTGTACCTGTTTGCTACCCAGCCCTGGTCTCCTTTCCTTTCACTGATATTTAATACTATTAAATATCTCACTTAAATCTTCTTTAAAAGCCACGAAGAACTCTTTTGATCGTTCATTGTCTTGATTCGTATTTCGATTGATTGATTTTTTAGTGTCTATTAAATGTGAGAAAAGAGAGAATGAAGTCCAAAGTAAAATCTTCATATAGTATGACAAATAGACGGAATAATGTTTTTGTTTTCCGAGTATTAGTAGTAAAACCTTTTTCTCTACACACACAACAGAGTTCTGAGGATTGTTGAGAATAACAACGGCAGATTGACTGGACCAACACATTTTATAAGAATTAATGTTTAGGCTTTCAGTTAAACTCTAGAAAGAGTCCAACAGAAACCCCTAAACACACCGAGCTCTATGGAGATGACGTTCTCTTGTCCAGGTTCAGCCTTCAGGCCGCCCAGGCTGCTGATGTCATAAACCAGCTGATAGACGGCAGCCGGCTGGATGCTCGCTGCTGTCGCTGTGCTGAAGGAAACTACCGGGTCCTCGGAGACGCCGCTGTCGCTCTCAGACGAGGACTCTGCGGGCGGCCTGCTAGGAAACACCTCGTTTGGGTCGACACCGTGAAGGACGTCCTCTGACTCGCTGTCGTTCAGCGTCTGAGACAGAATCATCACATAACCAACTGGTGACCTCGCCTGTATTACCCAGAATGCCACTGATGCTGGAGCGCAGACTCACACAGTCCGGGTCCACGGTCCAGTCCTGCAGTGGATTCTCTGGGTTGCTGAATACGAGGTCGGAGCAGGAGAAAGGAGCAGCGAGCTGCCAGCTGTCGGCCGCCACACCACCCAGAAACGGCTCCCCGCTCTCTGCATCCATAACCTGAAACACATCACACCAACATCATCACTCAGAAAATATAGATAGATATACACACACACATACATGTGTGTGTGTATGTATATATATATATATATATATATATATATATATATATATATACACACACATATATACATATACACATATATATATATACACATATATACACACATATACACATACACACATATACACATATATATATACACATATATACACATATATACATATATATATACACATATATATATATACACATATATACAT
>JACSYO010000467.1:5000-20440 GCA_016806645.1 Ophiodon elongatus
GCATGAAGGTACAAGTACCATGGTTTACAAGTACTGCATGACGGTACAAGTACCACGGTGTACAAGTAATGCATGAAGGTACAAGTACCACGGTGTACAAGTACTGCATGAAGGTACAAGTACCATGGTGTACAAGTACTGCAGTAAAGGTACAAGTACCACGGTGTACAAGTACTGCAGTAAAGGTACAAGTACCACAGCGGACAAGTACTGCAGTAAAGGTACAAGTACCACAGCGGACAAATACTGCAGAAAAGGTACAAGTACCACAGCGGACAAGTACTGCAGTAAAGGTACAAGTACCACAGCGGACAAATACTGCAGTAAAGGTACAAGTACCACAGCGGACAAGTACTGCAGTAAAGGTACAAGTACTCTGTAACGAGTAAAAGTCCTAATTTAAAATGTTACATTATAACTAAAGAAGCATCAAAACATACTTAAAGTAGCAAAAGTAAAGTATTCATTCTGCAGAATAATGTACATTATTATAGATAATACTCTATGTACCTCTGCGATGTAGTACAGTATAAAGTACTATATGTACCTCTGCGATGTAATACAGTATAAAGTACTATATGTACCTCTGAGATGTAGTACAGTATAAAGTACTATATGTACCTCTGAGATGTAGTACAGTATAAAGTACTATATGTACCTCTGAGATGTAGTACAGTATAAAGTACTATATGTACCTCTGAGATGGAGTAGAAGTAGAAAGTAGCAATATAAATACTTTCATAAAAGTACCTCAGAACTCAGGTACAGTACTTGAGTAACTGTTATAGAAGTTCAAACGTGTGTGTGAGTTCTTGTACGTGTTACATCGTGAGGTCCACATGTTTTTAACCACAGACTGAGGACATTGTGTCCTCAGTCTACAAAGGCCTGTTGCAGGTTTCAGACTTGTTTTAGGGCTCAGGTGAGACCAGGTGGGGTCTGGCTTCAGGTGAGACCAGGTGGGGTCTGGCTTCAGGTGAGACCAGGTGGGGTCTGGCTTCAGGTGAGACCAGGTGGGGTCTGGCTTCAGGTGAGACCAGGTGGGGTCTGGCTTCAGGTGAGACCAGGTGGGGTCTGGCTTCAGGTGAGACCAGGTGGGGTCTGGCCCTCAGCTTGAGATCTGAGTAAGAACCCTTTATGTGGTGTGGTCCTCACAAAGACAGAGGAACAGGGATGTGTGTGTGTCTCACTCAGGACTCCCATAGCCAGTCCTCCCAGCGCGAGGCCCATCGCGACGCCCCGCTCCTCGTCATCTGTGTACACACTGGCCAACATACCCAGCCCTGCACACACACACACACACACACACACACACACACACACACACACACACACACACACACACACACACAGTCAGGTTCAGGTGGTTCGTGTCTTCTGAATGTTTGATGTCGAATGAGTTGATCTTCGACCTGCAACCGACGAGAAGGACGAGCCGATTCCCTGAAGAGAGCGAGCGAAGAACAGCAGAGCGTACGTCCCTGAGAACGCAAACACTGACACACACACACTTAGGCATCTCTTTAGGGAAAGCATACTTTGTGTGTGTGTGTGTGTGTGTGTGTGTGTGTGTGTGTGTGTGTGTGTGTGTGTGTGTGTGTGTGTGTGTGTGTGTGTGACTTACTGATGGTTGACACAAACATGATGATAAAACCAGCAAACATGGGGATGTGATACCCGACCCTGCAGAGACAGAGAGACAGACAGTCAGTCAGACAGAGAGACAGACAGTCAGTCAGACAGTCAGACAGACAGTCAGACAGACAGTCAGACAGACAGGCAGTCAGTCAGAGACAGACAGACAGACAGACAGACAGTCAGTCAGAGACAGACAGACAGTCAGACAGACAGTCAGACAGACAGTCAGACAGACAGACAGACAGGCAGTCAGTCAGACAGACAGACAGACAGTCAGTCAGAGACAGACAGACAGGCAGTCAGACAGACAGACAGACAGTCAGACAGGCAGACAGACAGACAGGCAGACAGTCAGTCAGAGACAGTCAGACAGTCAGACAGACAGACAGGCAGACAGACAGACTCTCAGGGTCCTCAGGAGTCCAGGTGGGAGGCTGCGTGGTACCTGTTGGTGAGCGGGCCCACGAAGGGGTTGATGAGCAGCTGGACCAGAGCTTTAGAGGCGAACAGCAAACCCACCCGCACGTTCTCCTCCCCCAGGAACACGGAGTCCTGGAGACACGGGTCCTACAGGACAGGGGGCAGGGGGACAGGGGGGCAGGGGTCACTCAGGGGTCACTCAGGGGTCACTCAGGGGTCCCTCAGGGGTCACCACCCTCAGGGGTCACTCAGGGGTCCCTCAGGGGTCACTCAGAGGTCACTCAGGGGTCCCTCAGGGGTCACTCAGGGGTCACTCAGGGGTCCCTCAGGGGTCACTCAGGGGTCCCTCAGGGGTCCCTCAGAGGTCACTCAGGGGTCCCTCAGGGGTCACTCAGAGGTCCCTCAGAGGTCCCTCAGGGGTCACTCAGTGTCAAGTGAAGGTCACCTACCGAAGCGTTGGCAGTCCCGTTGAGCCGCAGGTCCCTGGTGGGGCCGGTCTGGTCCGCGGCCTCGGCCTCGGGGGCCTCGGGGTTCGGGCCGGTCCGGATCTCCTGCAGACTGAAGGTCTGGTTGTCGAACAGCGACACCAGCGGAGAGGAGCGGGGGCTCTGCTGTGTCGGGGTACCCGGGATCGGTGCACCGCGGCCGGGGCTCGGCAGCGGGGTGGGCGGGGCCTCGGGATGCTCCATGGCGTACAGGAAGGTCGGGATGATCGGCACTGGGCGAGGGAGACGGGCGGGGGGTGAGCACAGGTCATTAAAATCTCTGAGAAGCTTTCTACAAGCAGAATGATGTAAATATGAACTGGATGTGTTTGATTTCTTCCTCAGCAGCGGCGTGCTCAGTGCTGCCACCACTGGCCGAAAGAGGTATTACAGTAATACGCCTGGATCAGAGCGTAGTATAACTCCGCGTTAACGTTCTGACACGGAGCATTTAGATCTAAACAACTGCTGTCGTTCACACAGAAACTGTAAAAGAACAAAAACATAAATGTTCTCCAGAGTTCGGCCTCCAGCAGAGACACGAGAGAGAGGAGACGGCAAGGAAACAAGGAAACAAGGAAACAAGGAAACAAGTTTATTGATCCATAATCTAGTAAACTTTGATTTGTAAGCGTTCATCTTAAAGTGTCTAATATGTTTAAAGTTTAAAGGTGTTTATGAGATCAGAACCTCCAGCGTTGTTACAAAGTTTAAAAAATAAAACTAGTTTTTTTTCCAAGTCCAACCTTTTATTAATAAAGAGTACGATAATACCAATAATGTATTTTCATGCATCGTCTGACCAACAGGAAGAAATCCACCATCTTGGATTATTTTACTACTTTTCTTCCACATTAAAAGTTACTTATGAATAAACTGACTCTTCTCTATTATTATTATACACATGACACATTAATAACTTACTTCTTTTAAAGTACTCATATTTTACTGTAACTAGTTCCTGATGTGAAACGTTTTGTGGTTTCAAAGCTTCCCGTCACTTTGGAGAGATGAGTTCATGTTCATGTTTCTATAAAGGGATCAATATTAATATCCACAACTCCACCCGCTGACGGCCCAGAACATACAGGAAGGGTTCCTTCTGTTACGTGATCCTAGAAGTTGGTTGATTGGTTGATTGGTTGATTAAAACATTTATTAAAAGCCGTAAAGAACCAACAACATTTAAAAGCCTTCAGAGGAGAAAAGAGCAGAAAATAGATTTAATCTGAGAAACCGAAGGAGACAACTGAGACCTGAGACAGCCGGATTTAAAGTTCAAGGTCAGGAGGTCGTGTGTGTGTGTGTGTGTGTGTGTGTGTGTGTGTGTGTGTGTATGTGTGTGTGTGTGTGTGTGTGTGTGTGTGTGTGTGTGTGTGTGTGTGTATGTGTGTGTGTGTATGTGTGTGTGTATGTGTGTGTGTGTGTGTGTGTGTGTGTGTGTGTGTGTGTGTGTGTGTGTGTATGTGTGTGTGTGTGTGTGTGTGTGTGTGTGTGTGTGTGTATGTGTATGTGTGTGTGTACGTGTATGTGTGTGTGTGTGTGTGTGTATGTATGTGTGTGTGTGTGTGTGTGTGTGTGTGTGTGTGCAGTGTGTGTGTGTGTGTGTGTGTGTGTGTGTGGCAGTGTGTGTGTGTGTGTGTGTGTGTGTGTGTGTGTGTGTGTGTGTGTGTGTGTGTGTGTGTGTGTGTGTGTGTGTGTGTGTGTGTGTGTATGTGTGTGTGTGTGTGTGTGTGAGTCTAACTGATGACGACAGCGTTGACCTCCAGGTTTTTTAGTTGCGTCACAGATAACAGCAGTTAAACACCACGTGATCATGTGACTCCATCATCATCACTCTCATCATCATCACTCTCATCTTCATCACTCTCATCATCATCACTCTCATCATCATCACCCTCATCTTCATCACTCTCATCTTCATCACTCTCATCATCATCACCCTCATCTTCATCACCCTCATCTTCATCACTCTCATCTTCATCACTCTCATCATCATCACCCTCATCTTCATCACTCTCATCTTCATCACTCTCATCATCATCACCCTCATCTTCATCACTCTCATCATCATCACTCTCATCTTCATCACTCTCATCTTCATCACTCTCATCTTCATCACCCTCATCTTCATCACTCTCATCATCATCACCCTCATCTTCATCAGTCATCTTCATCACTCTCATCATCATCACCCTCATCTTCATCACTCATCTTCATCACTCTCATCTTCATCACTCTCATCTTCATCACTCTCATCTTCATCACTCATCTTCATCACTCTCATCTTCATCACTCTCATCTTCATCACTCTCATCTTCATCACCCTCATCTTCATCACTCTCATCTTCATCACTCATCTTCATCACTCTCATCTTCATCACTCATCTTCATCACTCTCATCTTCATCACTCTCATCTTCATCACTCATCTTCATCACTCTCATCTTCATCACTCTCATCTTCATCACTCATCTTCATCACTCTCATCTTCATCACTCTGATCTTCATCACCCTCATCTTCATCACTCTCATCTTCATCACTCATCTTCATCACTCTCATCTTCATCACTCTGATCTTCATCACCCTCATCTTCATCACTCTCATCTTCATCACTCATCTTCATCACTCTCATCTTCATCACTCTGATCTTCATCACCCTCATCTTCATCACTCTCATCTTCATCACTCATCTTCATCACTCTCATCTTCATCACTCTGATCTTCATCACCCTCATCTTCATCACTCTCATCTTCATCACTCATCTTCATCACTCTCATCTTCATCACTCTGATCTTCATCACCCTCATCTTCATCACTCTCATCTTCATCACTCATCTTCATCACTCTCATCTTCATCACTCTGATCTTCATCACCCTCATCTTCATCACTCTCATCTTCATCACTCATCTTCATCACTCTCATCTTCATCACTCTGATCTTCATCACCCTCATCTTCATCACTCTCATCTTCATCACTCATCTTCATCACTCTCATCTTCATCACTCTGATCTTCATCACCCTCATCTTCATCACTCTCATCTTCATCACTCATCTTCATCACTCTCATCTTCATCACTCTCATCTTCATCACTCTCATCATCATCACCCTCATCTTCATCACTCTCATCTTCATCACTCTCATCATCATCACTATCACTCTCTGATCAAGGATCACCTGGACAGGGATCACCTGGACAAGGATCACCTGGACAGGGATCACCTGGACAGGGTCCACCTGGACAGGGTTCACCTTGACGAGGTCCACCTGGACAGGGTCCACCTGGATAGGGTTCACCTTGACGAGGTCCACCTGGACAGGGTCCACCTGGATAGGGTTCACCTTGACGAGGTCCACCTGGACAGGGTCCACCTGGACAGGGATCACCTGGACAGGGTCCACCTGGACAGGGTCCACCTGGACAGGGATCACCTGGACAGGGTCCACCTGGACAGGTGATCCCTGTTGACCCAGAGCAGCGTCTGACAGGCAGAGGACCAACCCCAGGCATCCCATTGGGCTCATAGGCTAAACCATGAGAGAGATGAAGAGATGGCTCGCTGTGTAGCACCAAAGCATGGTGGGATTAGCAAGCTAACTAGGGGACGGCTGGCTACTAGCATGCTAATTCTTTGATGCTTTCATACAACGTGGTTTGACAAATTATTCAGAACAAAGTTAACACTTATCATTACTGTTGGAGTTATTTTAGTGGTTGGCTAGTTAGCTAATTAGCTAGTTAGCTAGTTAGCTAGCGCTGACGTCCGTCTGTCTCACTCCACTTCACCGTGAGGAGGCAGCGACTTCACCACTAGCTAGCTAACTAGCTACTGGCTAGCACAGTGTCTCAGATTTTCTGTTTCAACAGAAAAGCGTTCTGTGTTGTTGTTGTTGTTGTTGTTGTTGTTGTTGTTGTTGTTGTTGTTGGTACTCACCGACCACAGTGAGCAGCATGTTGTCGAGCAGTAGAGCGACACACACCACCACCAGGACGAGTCGGGGGGAACCTCGACTCTGACGGAGCCACGGCATGTCTGAACACACACACACACACACACACACACACACAGAGAAAGTTTTAAGTTTACCACCTGAGTTAGCATGCTAAGCTAACATTAGCTAATCAACAGAATACAACAGATGTTTTGTCATAAAGAAGATTTTTCTCGTTAGCTGGAGCTGATTTTTCTGTTTTGACTGCTGATTGATTTACAGGCTCTTTACTCCCTCAGTAACACAGTTATCTCTCTCACACACACACACACACACACACACACACACACACACACACACACACACACACACACACACACACACACACACACACACACGCACCTGCTTTCCTTCTCTTATCTGTTCATCTTGTTCCTCTCTTGTTTGGTGAGGTTTGATAATATAATGATTATATATATTATATACATTATATAATGTATATTGTATAAAATGTAATTCTGCTTCTGAATCTGTAGTTTGAACTTCATGAAGTCTGAAGATCTTTCTTCACTTTTATATTCTGAATTATTTCATCGTGAGTCATTTTATAGAAAACGTCTATCGAATAAAATAAAATAAACACGACGATCAACCTTCAATACGTAAGCGATACATAATCAATACCCATCTGTTAAACACTCAAAATACATCTAAATCTAAATAAAAACTAAATAAATATGAAAACAGCATTAAAATATATCAAATATAATAAAGACATCTTGATATCTGCTGTATTAGGAAGGAAAATAAAAAATAGATTAATACATTGAAAGAAATATACAATGAATCAAAAAAACAAGAAGAAATATAGATAAATAAAATAAAATAAATCAATTTATATAAACAAAATCTAAAATGTAACTCTCTGGGAAAGAATTCATCAAATAATTAACTAACTTAAATATATAATAAGAAATATTAAATACACTATATGTGTATATATAGCATACATCTTAACATTTTAGAAAATAAGCTGAAAGGAAAAACTCTAAAATGTAACAACTAAATAAAAAAAGCTACAATCTAAAGAAAAAGTTTATAAACAATTTAGCTAAAATAAAACATAAAAGCCATAAAATCATTGTTAGCTAAATAAAAGCTCGACCACATCCAGTAAAACCTGACGGACTCAAATCAACTCGTTTATTAAAAAGTATTAAAATAAAAGACTCACTCAGTGATTTGATTGACAGGTGTCTCCTACCTGGACCAGTGATGCTCTCGTTGTGGGTCCTTCAGCTGCTGAGGGACGACTATATGTCTGAGAGGGGGGGGCAAGGAGAGGAGGAGGCAAGGAGAGGAGGAGACAAGCAGAGGAGGAGGCAAGGAGAGGAGGGAGGACTAAAGGAAGGGGGGGAGGAGGTGGATGTTTCCTCTCTTTTATTCTGATAAAAACAGACAATATGGACACACACACACACACACACACATCTACACACCAGCAACGCAAATGATACACCCTCTGACCTGTGTGTGTGTGTGTGTATATATATATATATATATATATATATATATATATATATATATATATACACACATGTATATATATATACATATACATATATATATATATATATATATATATATATAAATATATATATACACACACGTATATATATATATATATATATATATATATATATATATGTGTGTGTGTGTGTGTGTGTCAGTAATTGTGAGCATCTGCTGTCCTTTTATTGAAGCCTGGAACAACCTGCAGGCTCAGATCTTATCACACACACATCAGCAGGTCTGTTTACTCTGCTGCTCTGTGTGTGTGTGTGTGTGTGTGTGTGTGTGTGTGTGTGTGTGTGTGTGTGTGTGTGTGTGTGTGTGTGTGTGTGTGTGTGTGTGTGTGTGTGTCTGTCTGTGTGTGTGTGTCTGTGTGTCTCCTCATGCAGCTTTTAGGACCTGTTGCGTTGTTGCCTTGTGGTCTTGTTTTATGGTCTTGTGGTCTTGTGGTCTTGTGGTCCTGTTGCCTTGTGGTCTTGTTGTTTTCTGGTCTTGTGGTCTTGTTGTCTTATTTTCTGGTCTTGTGGTCTGGTTTTCTGGTCTTGTGATCTTGTGGTCTTGTTGTCTTGTTGTTTTCTGGTCTTGTGGTCTTGTGGTCTTGTTGTTTTCTGGTCTTGTGGTCTTGTGGTCTTGTTGTTTTCTGGTCTTGTGGTCTTGTGGTCTTGTTGTCTTGTTGTTTTCAAGTCTTGTGGTCTTGTTGTCTTATTTTCTGGTCTTGTTGTCTTGTGGTCTTGTGGTCTTGTTTTCTGGTCTTGTTGCCTTGTTGTCTTGTTGTCTTGTTTTCTGGACTTGTTGTCTTGTTATCTTGCCTTGTTGCCTTGTGGTCTTGTTGTATTGTGGTCTTGTTGCCTTGTGGTCTTGTTTTATGTTCTTGTGGTCTTGTGGTCTTCTGATCTTGTGGTCCTCTTGCCTTGTGGTCTTGTTGTTTTCTGGTCTTGTGGTCTTGTGGCCTTGTCGTCTTGTTGTCTTGTTGTTTTCTGGTCTTGTTGTCTTGTTGTCTTGTGGCCTTGTGGTCCTGTTGTCTTGTTGTCTTGTTGTCTTGTGGCCTTGTGGTCCTGTTGCCTTGTGGTCCTGTTGTCTTGTTGTCTTGTGGTCTTGTTTTCTGGTCTTGTTGTCTTGTTGTTTTCAAGTCTTGTGCTCTTGTTGTCTTGTTGCCTTGTGGGCTTGTTGTCTTATTTTCTGGTCTTGTTGTCTTGTGGTCTTGTTGTCTTATCTTGTGGTCTTGTTGTCTTGTGGTCTTTTTTTCTGGTCTTGTTATCTTGTTGTCTTGTTGTGTTGTTGCATTGTTTTCACGTTGTCTTGTTGTCTTGTTTCAATCACACAAACACACACCTGTCCATCACACACAAACACACACCTGTCCATCACACACAAACACACACCTGTCCATCACACACAAACACACACCTGTCCATCACACACACACTCACCTGTCCATCACACGCACACACTCACCTGTCCATCACACACACACACACACACACCTGTCCATCACACACACACACACCTGTCCACCACACGCACACACTCACCTGTCCACCACACGCACACACTCACCTGTCCATCACACACACACACACACACACCTGTCCACCACACGCACACTCACCTGTCCATCACACACACACACACCTGTCCACCACACGCACACTCACCTGTCCACCACACACACACACACCTGTCCACCACACAAACACACACCTGTCCATCACACACACACACTCACCTGTCCACCACACACAACGCCATCACAACACACTCACCATCACCACACAAACACACACTCATCCACACACTACCTGTCCACCACACACACACACAAACCTGTCCAACACACACACACTCACTGTCCACCACACACACACACACTACCTGTCTCACAAAAAAACACACACACACTGTCCATCACACACTCACCTGTCCACCACACACACACTCACCTGTCCACCACACACACACACACACACCTGTCCATCACACACACACTACCTGTCCACCACACACACACACTCACCTGTCCACCACACACACACACACACACACCTGTCCATCACACACACACTCACCTGTCCACCACACACACACACACTCACCTGTCCACCACACACACACACACACACACCTGTCCATCACACACACACTCACCTGTCCACCACACACACACACACTCACCTGTCCACCACACACACACACACACAACCTGTCCATCACACACACACTACCTGTCCAACACACACACACACACACACACCTGTCCATCACACACACACTCACCTGTCCACCACACAAACACACACCTGTCCATCAAACACAAACACACACCTGTCCACCACACACACACTCACCTGTCCATCACACACACACTCACCTGTCCACCACACACACACACACCTGTCCACACACACACACACACACCTGTCCATCACACACACACACTCACCTGTCCACCACACACACACTCACTTGTCCACCACACACACACACACCTGTCCATCACACACACACACACACCTGTCCATCACACACACACACGCCTGTCCATCACACACAAACACACACCTGTCCACCACACACACACTCACCTGTCCACCACACAAAAACACCCCACACACACAACACACACACACACATGTTCACCACACACAAAAAATACCTGTTCACCACACACACACACTCTGCACCACACATAACCACTGTCCATAACAAAACCACCGTCACAACAAACACACACATCATCATCACACACACACTCACCTGTCCACCACACACACACACACACCTGTCCATCACACACACACTCACCTGTCCACCACACACACACACACACCTGTCCATCACACACACACTCACCTGTCCACCACACAAACACACACCTGTCCATCACACACAAACACACCTGTCCACCACACACACACACACCTGTCCACCACACACACACTCACCTGTCCACCACACACACACACACCTGTCCACCACACACACACTCACCTGTCCACCACACACACACTCACCTGTCCACCACACACACACTCACCTGTCCATCACACACACACTCACCTGTCCACCACACACACACACACTCACCTGTCCACCACACACACACACACACCTGTCCATCACACACACACTCACCTGTCCACCACACACACACACACACCTGTCCACCACACACACACTCACCTGTCCACCACACGCACACACTCACCTGTCCACCACACACACACTCACCTGTCCATCACACACACACTCACCTGTCCACCACACACACACACACACCTGTCCATCACACACACACTCACCTGTCCACCACACACACACACACACACCTGTCCATCACACACACACTCACCTGTCCACCACACACACACACACACCTGTCCATCACACACAACACACACCTGTCCACCACACACACACTCACCTGTCCACCACACACACACTCACCTGTCCACCACACACACACACACCTGTCCATCACACACACACACACACCTGTCCATCACACACACACACACACCTGTCCACCACACACACACACACCTGTCCACCACACACACACTCACCTGTCCACCACACACACACTCACCTGTCCACCACACACACACTCACCTGTCCACCACACACACACTCACCTGTCCATCACACACACACTCACCTGTCCACCACACACACACACACTCACCTGTCCACCACACACACACACACACCTGTCCATCACACACACACTCACCTGTCCACCACACACACACACACACCTGTCCACCACACACACACTCACCTGTCCATCACACACACACACACCTGTCCACCACACACACACTCACCTGTCCATCACACACACACTCACCTGTCCACCACACACACACACACCTGTCCACCACACACACACACACCTGTCCACCACACACACACACACCTGTCCATCACACACACACACACACCTGTCCACCACACACACTACCTGTCCACACACACACACACCTGTCCACCACACACACACTCACCTGTCCAACACACACACTCACCTGTCCACCACACACACACTCACCTGTCCACACACACACCACCCCACACACACACACTCACCTGTCCACCACACACACACACGCCACACACACACTCACCTGTCCACCACACACACACACACACCTGTCCACCACACACACACTCACCTGTCCATCACACACACACACACCTGTCCACACACACACACACACCTGTCCATCACACACACACTCTGTCCACCACACACACACACACCTGTCCACCACACACACACACACCGTCCACCACACACACACACACCTGCCACCACCACACACACACACACCTGTCCACCACACACACACACACCTGTCCACCACACACACACACCTGTCCATCACACACACACTCACCTGTCCACCACACACACACACACACCTGTCCACCACACACACACTCACCTGTCCACACACACACACACACACCTGTCCATCACACACACACACTCACCTGTCCACCACACACACACTCACCTGTCCACCACACACACACACACCTGTCCATCACACACAACACACACACACACACCTGTCCATCACACACACACACACCTGTCCACCACACACACACACACCTGTCCACCACACCACACACTCACCTGTCCACCACACACACACTCACCTGTCCACCACACACACACACACCTGTCCATCACACACACACTCACCTGTCCACCACACACACACACACACCTGTCCATCACACACACACTCACCTGTCCACCACACACACACACACACCTGTCCATCACACACACACACACCTGTCCACCACACACACACACACACCTGTCCACCACACACAAACACACACCTGTCCACCACACACACACACACCTGTCCACCACACACACACTCACCTGTCCACCACACACACACACCTGTCCACCACACACACACTACCCCACCACACACACACACCTGTCCATCACACACACACTACCTGTCCACCACACACACACACACTCACCTGTCCACCACACACACACACACCTGTCCATCACACACACACTCACCTGTCCACCACACACACACACACACCTGTCCACCACACACACACTCACCTGTCCACCACACGCACACACTCACCTGTCCACCACACACACACTCACCTGTCCACCACACACACACACACACCTGTCCACCACACACACACTCACCTGTCCATCACACACACACACACACACCTGTCCACCACACACACACTCACCTGTCCACACACACACACACACACCTGTCCATCACACACACACACTCACCTGTCCACCACACACACACTCACTTGTCCACCACACACACACACACGTCCATCACACACACACACACACCTTCATCACAAAACACGGTCCATCACACACAAACACACACCTGTCCACCACCACACACACACACACCTGTCCACCACACACACACACACCTGTCCACCACACACACACACACACACACACACACACACCTGTCCACCACACACACACACACCTGTCCATCACACACACACACACCTGTCCACCACACGCACACACTCACCTGTCCATCACACACACACACACACCTGTCCACCACACACACACACACCTGTCCACCACACACACACACACCTGTCCACCACACAAACACTCACCTGTCCATCACACACAAACACACACCTGTCCATCACACACAAACACACACCTGTCCATCACACACACACTCACCTGTCCACCACACACACACTCACCTGTCCATCACACACACACACACACCTGTCCACCACACACACACACACACACCTGTCCATCACACACACACTCACCTGTCCACCACACACACACACACACACCTGTCCATCACACACACACACACCTGTCCACCACACACACACACACACCTGTCCATCACACACAAACACACACCTGTCCACCACACACACATCACCTGTCCACCACACACACTTCACTCTGTCCTATCACACACACACTACCTGTCCACCACACACACACACTGCCCACACACACACACTTCACTGTCCATCACACACACACACACACACCACTCTGTCCACACACACACACTCACTACCAACACAAAAACAAATGTCATCAACACACACACTCATTCACTACACACACAACCTACTTGTCCACCACACACACACACTCTGTCCATCACACACACACACACACTGTCCATCACACACACACACACCTGTCCACCACACACACACACACCTGTCCACCACACGCACACACTCACCTGTCCACCACACACACTCACCTGTCCACCACACACACACCTGTCCACCACACACACACACACACACTGTCCATCACACACACACTCACCTGTACCTACACACACACCACACTACCTGTCCATCACACACACACACACACACACCTGTCCATCACACACACACACACCTGCCACCACACGCACACACTCACCTGTCCACCACACGCACACACACACCTGTCCACACACACACACCTGTCCACCACACACACTCACCTGTCCACCACACACACACACACACACACCTGTCCACCACACGCACACCACCTGTCCATCACACACACACACACCTGTCCACCACACCACACACACACCTGTCCACCACACACACACTCACCTGTCCACACACACACACACACACACACCTGTCCACCACACACACACTCACCTGTCCACCACACACACACACACTCACCTGTCCACCACACACACACACACACACACCTGTCCATCACACACACACTCACCTGTCCACCACACACACACACACTCACCTGTCCACCACACACACACACACACACACCTGTCCATCACACACACACTCACCTGTCCACCACACACACACACACTCACCTGTCCACCACACACACACACACACACACCTGTCCATCACACACACACTCACCTGTCCACCACACACACACACACTCACCTGTCCACCACACACACACACACACACACCTGTCCATCACACACACACTCACCTGTCCACCACACACACACACACTCACCTGTCCACCACACACACACACACACACACCTGTCCATCACACACACACTCACCTGTCCACCACACACACACACACTCACCTGTCCACCACACACACACACACACACACCTGTCCATCACACACACACTCACCTGTCCACCACACACACACACACTCACCTGTCCACCACACACACACACACACACACCTGTCCATCACACACACACTCACCTGTCCACCACACAAACACACACCTGTCCATCAAACACAAACACACACCTGTCCACCACACACACACTCACCTGTCCATCACACACACACTCACCTGTCCACCACACACACACACACCTGTCCACACACACAC
>JACSYO010000468.1:0-15000 GCA_016806645.1 Ophiodon elongatus
ACAGTGAAAACAACCAACTGAAACATCAACATGTTTTCACTCACAGCTTTTGAAACAACAAGAACATCTGTGACTGAATACAACTGACTTAGAACTTTGTATCAAACAACTGGAACACTATTTAAGAATTATATCAATTTCATAGTTTCTATATTTGAAGAACTAAACTACTGATCTACACTGATTCATGAAGTTAATCACATCTGGACTCACCGAGCCTTTCTGCAGTTCCTCACAGCTGGAATCAGTCTCCGTCGTCCCTCAGATGATGCGTTGTACTTCTCCAGGTCCAACTCCTCCAGAACCTCCTCTGACATCTGCAGCATGTAGCACAGAGCTGAGCAGTGGATCTCTGAGAGAATCTCTTCTGATCTGTTCTCTGACTTCATGAACTCCTGGATCTCCTGATGTACTGAGAGCTCCTTCATCTCCATCAGACAGTGGAAGATGTTGATGCTTCTGTCAGGAGAGATATTATAACTGTTAATCTCCTTCAGGTTGTTGATGGCTCTCTGGATGGTTTCTGGACTGTTGTCTGTCTGACCCAGCAGGCCTCCTAAGAGTCTCTGGTTGGACTCCAGAGAGAGGCCATGAAGGAAGCGGACAAACAGGTCCAGGTGGCCATTTGTACTTTGGAGGGATTTCTCCATGGCTCTCTTCAGGAAGTCCTCCAGAGATGGATCAGTGTCCCATTCACAAGGAAGACTGTTATTGTCCTCATCATCCAGAGATGAATGATTGTAGTCTTCTACCATGACGTCCTCCAGAGATGAGCCAAAAAACGTCTTGAATAAAGACTTTGGGTTTGAGTCTCTGTGCTTGTAGTCTCCTCCCATGAAGTCCTTCAGTACCTCTGTCTTCCTGTGTGTGAAACAGTGGAACATGTAGACGGCAGCCAGAAACTCTTGAACACTCAGATGAACAAAGCAGTAGACTGTTTTCTGGAAGATCACACTCTCTCTTCTGAAGATCTCTGTACAAACTCCTGAGAACACCGAGGCCTCTGTGACATCAAGACCACACTGCTCCAGGTCTTCTTGGTAGAACATGATGTTTCCTTTCTCCAGATGTTCAAACGCCAGCCTCCCCAGCTTCAGAAGAACTTCCCCGTCAGCCTCCGTCAGCTCCTGAGGACTCGTCTCATGTCCCTCATGGTACTTCTGCTTCTTCCTCTTTGTCTGGACCAGCAGGAAGTGTGAGTACATGTCGGTCAGGGTCTTGGGCAGCTCTCCTCTCTGGTCTGTGGTCCACATGTGGTCCAGAACTGTAGCAGTGATCCAGCAGAAGACTGGGATCAGACACATGATGTGGAGGCTCCTGGATGTCTTGATGTGTGAGATGATGGTGCTGGACAGCTCTTCATCACTGAATCTCCTCCTGAAGTACTCGTCCTTCTGGGGGTCGGTGAAGCCTCGTACTTCTGTTAGCCTGTCAACACGTGTAGGAGGGATCTGATTGGCTGCTGCAGGTCTGGAAGTTATCCAGACGAGAGCCGAGGGAAGCAGCTTCCCCTCGATGAGGTTGGTCAGCAGCACGTTGACCGATGCCTTCTGTGTGACATCACACACGACCTCATTGTTGATGAAATCCAAAGAAAGTCTGCTTTCATCCAGACCATCAAAGATGAAGAGAACTTTCCAGACAGAGAGCTTCTCTGCTGGGACCTTCTGTAATGTTGGATGGAAAACATGGAGCAGCTTGAGAAGACTGTACTGCTCATCTTTGATCAAGTTCAGCTCCCTGAACGAAAGCACAACCACCAGACCGACATCTTGGTTCTCCAAACCCTCGGCCCAGTCCAGAGTGAACTTCTGCACCGAGAAGGTTTTTCCAACGCCAGCGACGCCGTTGGTCAGAACGACTCTGATGCGTCTCCGCTGGTCAGCTGAGGCTTTAAAGATGTCGTGGCACTTGATGGGAGTGTCGTGGAGGGTCTTCTTCTTGGAGGCTGACTCCAGCTGCCTCACCTCATGTTGGGTATTAACCTCTTCACTCTGTCCCTCTGTGATGTAGAGCTCAGTGTAGATCCTGTTGAGGAGGGTTCCACTTCCTGTTTCACTTCCTTCAGTCACACGTTCACATCTCTCCTTCAGACTGATCTTATGTTCATCTAAAACCTCCTGCAGACCACCATCTGCTGGACCAGAGGAACAAGAGAGAACCATGAAGAAGATATGATATTGATTTGACTAAAACAATCAGTAAACAATCAAATCAGGCTGATATCTGAACGTACAAACGAGGACTCGCGAGTGAAAGTAACTTTCAGTTTGATTCAGCTAGAAGCTACAAAAGTAGTGAGATGTGAACACAGAGAGCTTTCTCTCTGGTCACCAGCACAGACACGTGTTGATCCAGTCAGTGTAGCTACAGACGTGGTTTTGGTTTGAGGGAGGAGACCGTCTCCGTCATGGTCCTGTTGACCGTGCTACCAAACAGAGCCACAACAGCTCAGCTGGGTTTTTCCTGCTGTGAGGCTGCAGTGGAAATGCATGTATTCATGGCCTGGATCAACGCAGCACTGAGCCCAGCAAGAGACCAAGTAAAGAAACATGAAGACTTTAGCTGAGTGCAGACAGTGTTTTGTTAGACGAGGCAGTGAAGTGAGACGACTCTGTGACCATCTACAGTAACCGATGTTGATTCTAGATATTATATCACAACAGTTTTCACATGTTTCATGTGCTGTGACTGACTAGATAATTAGCGCTCTACTGTAGCCTGAAAAGTGATGTCAGCGGTGCACTTTTCCTCAGAGGATGTTTGTTTGGTGGCTTGTTCAACGAGTGGATCTGCAGGACAAGACGTGTGTTTGTAGGTTACAGAAGGAGACTTCAGCAGGAAAGATAATGTGGGCTGTTGTTGTGTCTCTGGCTGCTGTCTGGCTGTTAGTCAGTGGGACTGTCTGTCTATGAGAGAAGAGTGATGGTACTGCTTCACACACTTTAATACTTCTCCAGCTATGCACACGGAGAACTAACAGCATTCTGATTGGTTCGTCAAAGACGGGGCGCTATCATGAAACCAAAACATAATCTACATTTATTTATTTTGGGTTCAGATTTCCTCTCAAAGAAGAAGAGTGATGCAGAGCAGAACTGTCTCCTGGAGCAGATCCTAAATGTCTTCTGTGAGACACAACAAGTGTCCCTGTATGAAAACAACACGTCCTGTTTCAGGACATGAAGACATCAGCAGAGGAATGGACCGTCTTACTTTGTACAGTGCTGGTCTCACTGGCTGTCTGAGGTCCAGCTCCGGTTCTGGTTCTGGATCTGGACATCAGCTCCTCCTCAGGAACAGGACTCCTCTTCTTCTCTCTGTGGAGACATTTCTTTATTACTAAAATGATTTGTTGGTTGTTGATGGAAATCTCCAGATTTGGACCAAAGTGTGTAGAAGCTCAGAAGTTCAGAGATCAGTTAAAGTTACTTTTCTGTTTGAATTCAGAGTTCAGTCTGGAATGAAAATCTTCTTTTATTTCAACTCTCCTGCTTTCATAAACTAATGAGCTGCTTTTCTTATTAAACATTTAGTGATCTGTCTGTAGTTTGTCTAGAACAAAGTCAACACTTCCTGCAGCTCCTTCACAGTAAAAGTCCTCCATTAAAGAGAGCTTGAGTTAGTTGGGTTTGAACTGATGTTAGAAGTGGTGTAAATACTGTGGTGGACCAGCAGTCTGAGGACACTTTGTCTCGTCTGAATCAGAGTGAAAGCTGAGGGGCGTGCACGAAGGAGCAGGACTGGTAATGTACTTGTATGAGTATTTCTTTATAGGTTGTATACGTGGCCTTACACTGATCAATCATAAGGTCGTTTCCTGAACAGATTTCATGATCAGCAGGTAGTTTGTTTTAGTAGTTCAGCTTTTTAAATCATGCTAAAATCACAAATCTGCTGTCGTGGCAGCTTGTTAAAAACACTTGTTGCAGGATGAAAAGGGTTCTGACTCGTGTAGACCACCATGTCAAACTTCAACATGCACTTCAGCAGGCTAAACTCTCCTTGATCAGCCATCCAATGAGGAGGCTCGTAGTGTGTGGAACCTAGTTTATTCCACGAAAACTAAAATAAAACCATATGCAACGATGGACTATCAAAACCTGAGCTGCTGAAAGTAACAGTGTGGTGGCGGGGGCGTGGTTGGGCTCAGCTGCAGAGGGGAGTGGGGGAGTGGCTCAGGGAACGGTGCCAGAAGGGGCCTAATTGGCCTCAGCTGTGACTAATTGTGTCTCTCCCCCACATAAACGGCAGTAGGGACGAAGGGGCGAGAGAAGCCGGAGTCACAGTCTGCAAGACCGCCAGAGAGTCGGAGACACAGACAGTCGGGTGAAGACCACAAGCTCACGGACGAGGCAGCGTGGAGAGTTGATACTAAATAAAAACATTGAGAACCGCAACACCAAGTGTGCTGGTGTCATTGTGTGAGGGGAGACTCACGGGGGCAACGGGAGCACGTTACAAACAGGAATACAGTCACAACCTGTGGTCAGAAAAACAGTTGCTCCACATCCTGCTCCATCGAGTCTTAACGGGGCAAAACACGCATCAATGCACACACACCAAAAGGTCATATGCCTCAAAGCACATCCTGCTACATGACCAATGACCTTCATTCTAATGGATATTAAACATTTTAGATGGCATAAAGCATGTAAAAGTGGTGTCTCAGGATCAGGTCCAAGCGTGTCATTCCCTTTTCTGTCACTAGGGATGGACTGGGACGTTTAGAAGTGTGTATTAGTCCTCTTAGATTACATGACAGCTTTCTAGCTGACTGACAGCTGTCACTGATACGAAGAGGAAGATGATACAAAATGTGTCACAAAAAGATCGTCTCATTTTAGTTGGCAAATAAACTTTAGTAAACACAAATCATCAGAAAATATTGTCAGTAACTGAAAATGAGTCATAAACTAGTTAGTAGAAGTTCTCTTACTTTGAGTCTGAGGGTCCAGGTTCATTACTGAAGTGTGGAGGATGCTCTTTGGACCGATCACTCTTCAGAGACAGACAGATGGATCCTGGAGACTCTGATCTCTGTCTGGACTGAACTCTGCAAACATCAACAGGATTTCATTCATATCACTTGGAATTCCCTTTTTCTTTTAGATTATTTAATTAGCTCTAAATAATCAAACAACTGTTGCAGATAATTAAGGGATAAAAGTTTGTATTAGACCTTTTAGATTATATTAGTTTTTTTAGTGGTCGTTTTGTGTCAAATCAGATAAACGTTTTTGTTAAAAATTTTGATTTTGTTAAGTCTATTTAAGATTTTTGGCTTAATTTTAAAATTGGCATTTTTTGGGGGGGGGGGTAGTTTTTTTCACCCCCCAAAAAGCTTCTTAGGCAGGAAGCTAGATTTAAGGTCCAATATCTTCAGACATAATTCCTAGAGCCATAAAGGTTCGTAGGAGAACAGACAAAGTGGAGAACAACTGATCCGGGCACAAGCATACTTTTCATTACTTGCCCTTGTTAATGGAAACAAGTGCACATTGGGTGGTTTGGGGTCCCAGGCAGTCCCCTAAAGCAGTGGTTCTCAACTGGTCTGGCTGGGGGACCCACCATCACCCTTCATGACGAGCCGAGACCCAAATCCAGGAACATTGTCGTACTTACGTTTCGCCATGTTTGATTAGAAAACTAATGTCGCGGGTCACGGTGTTCTTCTATGCTGTAAAATGGCGGGGGTACGTGAAGATTTAAAAAAATATATATTTAAAATTACCATTGATTCAAAAATCCTTTAAAAATATTTATTTAATACATTTTCAATAAAATATAAGTGTAAGTTCATAAGCTGAATTTTATATTCAGTAGGCTATTCAATTTCATGATCCTAAAAACCCAGAGTCTCCCCCATATCAGGATGGTTTGACCCAACCTGGCACCGCCCCCCACACCCAACACCTGTCATCACCTGTCAATCACCGCCGCCTTGAAAAGATCAAACAAAGTGGAACGTAGCAGCAATGCTGCTGAAAACATGGAGGACCAGAGCAAAACAAGTGGGAACCAGAGCCGGAACAAAAGAGTGAATAGACGACACTCCGCTGCAGAAAACATCCCCTTCAAAATAAAACCACAGGATAAAAAAATAAAACATTTTAATCCAATTTTTTTTTCCAAAGGTCCGTGAAAACGGGTCCGCGACCCACCAGTTGAGAATCACTGCCCTAAAGCATATAAATATGGACGTTTCCATATTTCACTCGAAGAATAAAGTATTTGATGTTATTACAAATATTATATTTAATTAATGACGTCATGGGGGTGTAATAATATGGAAAGTGAAGTGGAGATTGAAGCTGTACTACAAAGGAAAACAACGATGTAAAAGGAAATTATTCCTCAATTGTAATTTTTATGGTCCGAGGAATCTCAAAGAGGCAACAAGTTGCAACCTTGGCTTCTCATACTTCTCATATATTTAAGGATTCAAAGACCATTTATTTTCATTAGTAGTAGAAGTTCTCTTACTTTGAGTCTGAGGGTCCAGGTTCATTACTGAAGTGTGGAGGATGCTCTTTGGACCGATCACTCTTCAGAGACAGACAGATGGATCCTGGAGACTCTGATCTCTGTCTGGACTGAACTCTGCAAACATCAACAGGATTTCATTCATAATGAATCTTTGATAACAACAAAGACATGAAAGTAGATCTGAATACACAAACTACTGTTACTGCAGATATTTAGAAGCTTTTAAAGTGTGTATTAGTCCTCTTAGATTACATGACAGCTTTTCTAGGTGACTGACAGCTGTCACTGATACTAAGAGGAAGAACCTCAAACTCAACTCTAAATCTCTAAATCTACAGAAAACATTGTCAGAGGTTCAGTAACTGAACATGAGTCCTATGAATGAGTTAGTAGAAGTTCTCTTACTTTGGGTCTGAGGGTCCAGGTTCATTACTGAAGTTTAGAGGATTATCTCTGGACCGATCACTCTTCATAGACAGACAGCCGGAGACCAGAGACTCTGCTCTGTCCTCCTCTTCCTCCTCACAACCACTCATCTTCTGATCTGAGGTCAGTCTGAGAGATAAACAGTAACACTGACTGAGAGCTCACAACACAAGAATCACACGGAGAGAACAGGAAGTAACACACACACACACACACACACACACACACACACACACACACACACACACACACACACACACACACACACACACACACACACACACACACACACACACACACACACACACACACACACACACACACACACGCACACACACACAGTATAATAGGTAAATAATGAGTTTCCAGCAGGTTTCATGACTCTCAGACTTTGACAGTAAACTCTTAAATGTTGGATTAACACTCACCCTGCTTCAGCCTTCAGCTTCTCTCCTCCTGCTGCGTCCACTCAAAATGGAGTCTGGACTTTTCACTTCCTGTTCTCTTGTTACTGGATCACATGGTCACTGTGGCTCCGCCCCTCTTCATTTACGGGAAATCAGCTGAGTTCGTGGAGGTGTGTGTGTGTGTGTGTGTGTGTGTGTGTGTGTGTGAGCTCACACATCATCTTTTTAACATGATGTGTTTATGAGCGTCTCTCTCGGCTTGAACAGGTTGAATTAAAATGAGTTTTAGTCAAAATGTCATAATTTATATGGCAGGAAACTAAAATAATTGTAAACAGGGTTGGTTATCATGGATGTAATTATCATTATTGTATATGAACTCAGATATTTCCGTCTTTATTAGTATAAGTACAGTTATTACTGTGTCTTTATTAGTATAAGTACAGTTATTAGTGTCTTTATTAGTATAAATACAGTTATTACTGTGTCTTTATTAGTATAAATACAGTGATGATAACTCTCTTTATTAGTATTAATACAGTGATGATAACTTTATTATTAGTATTAATACAGTGATGATAACTGTCTTTATTAATATTAATACAGTGACGATAACTGTCTTTATTAGTATTAATACAGTGACGATAACTGTGTTTATTAGTATAAATACAGTGACGATAACTGTCTTTATTAATATTAATAAAGTGACGATAACTGTCTTTATTAGTATTAATACAGTGACGATAACTGTCTTTATTAGTATAAATACAGTGACGATAACTGTCTTTATTAGTATTAATACAGTGACGATAACTGTCTTTATTAGTATTAATACAGTGATGATAACTGTCTTTATTAATATTAATACAGTGATGATAACTGTCTTTATTAGTATTAATACAGTGATGATGTACCCTGCTGGCACCTCCCACACTCGTGTACACGCGCAGGCGCACTCATCTGAATTGGATCTCTGACTCTGACGTACTACGGTAAGCGTATTGCCTCACTTCCGGTTGCCTGCGTGTCTGTTGTCCGATAGCTTACTTTCACAGCTCCAGCTAAACCGAGTTAATTGTGTGATATTCTTCAGTACAAGCGGCTAAATCACCTGCTGTACATCTTAAACACTAATATCACCTTCTTGTAGCGGCTTCTCGCTTAATCCTACAGTTCTATTTACACTTTGTTTGGCTTCTCTAACGGTAGCCACCGTACTCTAGCTCAGCAGCTAGCGATGGCTTCCCTCTCTCCCTCTCCTTCTCCCTCTTGCTCAGTGTGTCACATGCTCAGCCAGTCCTCTGCCTCCCTTAATGATAACGGTACATGTAATACGTGTAGTTTGTTTGTAGGGTGGAGGCGAGGCTCAGTGAGTTAGAGGCACGGCTCCGCACCATGGAAGCTCAGTCGTTAGCCAACAGTAGTTAGCCTGCCCACCCCCATAGTCGGTGCGGGCCAACCAGCCGTAGCTCCAGCTAGCTGTTCCCCGGCAGCCCCCGAGCAGCCGGGAGGCTGGGTAACTGTCCGAAGGAAGCAGAAGTCAACGCAGAAGCACACGGTGCACCACCAACGTCTTCACGTTTCTAACCGGTTCTCCCCACTTGGCGAGACACCCGCTGAGGACCCGACTCTGGTTATAGGTAGCTCCATAGTCAGAAACGTGAAGATAGCGAAGCCAGGGGCCAGTCACATGCATTCCGGGGGCCAGAGCGGGCGACGTTGAGTCCTATTTAAAACTGCTGGCTAAGGATAAACGTAAATACAGTAAGATTGTAACACACGTCGGCGGTAATGACTCCCGAATCCGACACTCGGAGGTCACTAAAGTTAATGTGGCATCGGTGTGTTCATACGCCAAAACAATGTCGGACACCGTAGTTTTCTCTGGCTCTCTCCCAAATTTGGTGAATGATGAGATGTATAGCCGCATGTCATCATTCAACCGCTGGTTGTCGAGGTGGTGTCCAGCAAACAATGTGGGCTTCGTTGATAATTGGGAGACTTTCTGGGGAAAACCTGGTCTGATTAGGAGAGACGGCATTCATCCCACGTTGGATGGAGCGGATCTCATTTCTGCAAATCTGACCAACTTTGTTTGGGGACCTAATCCATGACAACCCAGAGTTCAGACCAGGAAGCAGAAGCAGAGTTGTAGTCTTACACCCTTCTCTGCACTTCCATTAGAGCAGTTACCCACCCAAAACTATATAGGCACTGTGTCTGCCCCACGGCCACTTAAATTAATTAAATCAAAAGCAACCAGAAGAGGAGTTGTACAAAATAATCTCATAAAAGTTAACACCACCAACGCAACAGTGCAGCAAAATAGGAGAATTAAATGTGGACTCTTAAATATCAGATCTTTGTCATCTAAAGCTGTTTTAGTAAATTATTTAATATCTGACAATCACATTGATCTATTCTGTCTTACTGAAACCTGGCTGTGTCATGAAGAATATGTCAGCCTAAATGAATCAACTCCTCCAAGTCACATTAATACTCACATTCCTCGAGGCACCGGCCGAGGAGGTGGAGTAGCAGCTATCTTTGACTCGGGCCTATTAATGAACCCTAAACCTAAATTAAACTACAACTCATTTGAAAGCCTTGTTCTTAGTCTTTCACATCCAACCTGGAAAACAATACAGCCAATTCTATTTGTTATAGTGTACCGGGCCCCAGGTCCATATTCTGAATTTCTATCTGATTTTTCAGAGTTTTTATCAAGTTTAGTTCTTAAAACAGATAAAGTTATTATTGTAGGTGTCTTTAATATTCATGTGGATGTTGATAATGATAGCCTTAGTACTGCGTTTATCTCATTATTAGATTCAATCGGCTTCTGTCAGAGTGTACAGAAACCCACTCACACCCTCGACCTTGTTCTTGCATATGGCATTAAAATAGAACATCTAATAGTTTTTCCACAGAACCCTCTTTTATCAGACCATTACCTAATAACTTTCGAGTTTATACTACCAGACTGTACACCGTTAGGCAAAAGTTTCTACACCAGATGTCTATCTGACAGTGCTGTAGCTAAATTTAAAGAAGCGATTCATCTGTATTTAATTCAATACCATGTCTCAATATAACGGAGGACTCCTGTACTAACTTTAGTCTGTCCTCAATATAACAGAGGACTCCTGTACTAACTTTAGTCTGTCCTCAATATAACAGAGGACTCCTGTACTAACTTTAGTCGTCCTCAATATAACAGAGGACTCCTGTACTAACTTTAGTCCGTCCTCAATATAACGGAGGACTCCTGTACTAACTTTGGTCCGTCCCAGATTGATCATCTAGTCGATAGTGCTACAGGCTCACTGAGACTGACACTAGACTCTATAGCTCCTCTAAAAAAGAAGATAATAAAGCAGAGGAGGTTCGCTCCATGGTATAACCCTCAAACCCGCAAAATAAAACAAACATTGCGAAAGCTTGAAAGGATATGGCGTTCCACCAATTTAGAAGAATCTCGGTTAGTTTGGCGAGATAGTCTTAAAACATATAAGAAGGCCCTCCGTAATGCCAGAGCAGCCTATTACTCACTAATAATAGAGAAAAATAAGAACAACCCCAGATTTCTCTTCAGCACTGTAGCCAGGCTGACACAGAGTCACAGCTCTGTTGAGCCGTGTATTCCTATAGACCTCAGTAGTAATGACTAGTAGTAGTAGTAGTAGTAGTAGCTCTGTTGAGCCGTGTATTCCTATAGACCTCAGTAGTAATGACTTCATGAGCTTCTTCAATGATAAGATTCTAACTATTAGAGACAAGATTAATGGTCTCTTGCCCTCAACCAGTACTGATCTATCCTTGGAGGCAGCTATAAGCCCTGATATATGTTTGGACGGCTTCTCTCTCATCGACTTTAAAAAATTGTCTTAAACAATTTCCTCTTCTAAATCTTCTACCTGTCTCTTGGACCCCGTCCCGACGAGGCTGCTTAAAGAAGTTTTACCTTTGATTGGCACCTGTTTGCTGGATATTGTCAATCTGTCTTTACTAACAGGCCATGTACCACAGTCTTTTAAAGTAGCTGTGATCAAGCCTCTTCTCAAGAAGCCCACTCTTGATCCAGAGGTGTTGGCTAACTATAGACCGATCTCTAACCTTCCCTTCCTCTCTAAGATCCTTGAGAAAGTAGTCGCAAATCAGTTTTGTGACTTTCTACAGAACAATAGTTTATTTGAGGATTTTCAGTCAGGATTTAGAAAACACCACAGCACAGAGACAGCACTGGTGAAAATTACTAATGACCTCCTAATTGCATCAGATAAAGGACTTGTCTCTGTTCTTGTCTTGTTGGACCTTAGTGCTGATAAAGGACTTGTCTCTGTTCTTGTCTTGTTGGACCTTAGTGCTGATAAAGGACTTGTCTCTGTTCTTGTCTTGTTGGACCTTAGTGCTGATAAAGGACTTGTCTCTGTTCTTGTCTTATTAGACCTTAGTGCTGATAAAGGACTTGTCTCTGTCTCTGTTCTTGTCTTGTTGGACCTTAGTGCTGATAAAGGACTTGTCTCTGTCTCTGTTCTTGTCTTATTAGACCTTAGTGCTGATAAAGGACTTGTCTCTGTCTCTGTTCTTGTCTTGTTGGACCTTAGTGCTGCGTTCGACACCATTGACCATCACATCCTATTACAGAGATTAGAACATTTGATTGGCATTAAAGGCACCGCACTAGGCTGGTTTAAATCCTATTCATCGGATCGATCTCAATTTGTATATGTAAACGATGAATCCTCGATGACCACCAACGTCAGTCACGGAGTTCCACAAGGTTCTGTGCTTGAACCAATCTTATTCACCTTATATATGCTTCCTCTGGGCAATATGATCAGAAGACACTCCATAGACTTTCATTGTTATGCTGATGATACTCAATTATATATATCGATCAAGCCAGACGAAACCAACCAGCTTGCTAAACTTCAAGCATGTCTCAAAGATATAAAAACATGGATGACCTGCAACTTCCTGATGTTAAACTCAGACAAAACTGAAGTTATTTTACTCGGCCCAGAACACCTCCGGAATCAACTATCTAATGATATAGTTTCTCTTGATGGCATTGCCCTGGCATCCAGCACCACCGTAAAGAATCTCGGAGTTGTCTTTGATCAGGACTTGTCCTTTAGCTCTCACGTAAAACAAATCTCAAGGACGCCTTCTTCCACCTCCGTAACATTTCAAAAATTAGACACATCCTGTCTCAAAGCGATGCAGAAAAATTAGTTCACGCATTTGTTACTTCTAGACTGGACTACTGTAACTCCTTATTATCAGGCTGCTCTAATAAGTCTCTTAAATCTCTCCAGTTGATTCAGAATGCTGCAGCTCGTGTACTAACAAAAACTAAGAGAAGAGATCATATTACTCCTGTATTAGCTTCTCTTCACTGGCTCCCTGTAAAATCCAGAGTCAAATTTAAAATCCTTCTCCTCACCTACAAAGCCTTAATTGGTGAGGCACCATCATATCTTAAGGATCTCATAGTACCATATATATTACCCCACTAGAGAGCTGCGCTCACTGAATGCGGGGCTGCTTGTGGTTCCTAGAGTCTTAAAAAGTAGGATGGGAGCCAGAGCCTTCAGTTATCAAGCTCCTCTTCTATGGAACCAGCTTCCACTTTCAGTCCGGGGGGCAGACACAGTGACCACATTTAAGAGTAGACTTAAGACTTTCCTCTTTGATAGCGCTTATAGTTAGGGCTGGCTCAGGTTTATAGTTAGGGCTGGCCAGGTTTATAGTTGGGCTGGCTCAGGTTTATAGTTAGGGCTGGCTCAGGTTTATAGTTAGGGCTGGCTCAGGTTTATAGTTAGGGCTGGCTCAGGTTTATAGTTAGGGCTGGCTCAGGTTTATAGTTAGGGCTGGCTCAGGTTTATAGTTAGGGCTGGCTCAGGTTTATAGTTAGGGCTGGCTCAGGTCTATAGTTAGGGCTGGCTCAGGTTTATAGTTAGGGCTGGCTCAGGTCTATAGTTAGGGCTGGCTCAGGTCTATAGTTAGGGCTGGCTCAGGTCTATAGTTAGGGCTGGCTCAGGTCTATAGTTAGGGCTGGCTCAGGTCTATAGTTAGGGCTGGCTCAGGTCTATAGTTAGGGCTGGCTCAGGTCTATAGTTAGGGCTGGCTCAGGTCTATAGTTAGGGCTGGCTCAGGTCTATAGTTAGGGCTGGCTCAGGTCTATAGTTAGGGCTGGCTCAGGTCTATAGTTAGGGCTGGCTCAGGTTTGCCCTGGTCCATTCTTTCCAGCCCCTTGATATGCTGCTATAGACCTAGACTGCTGGGGGACAACTTAGGATACACTGAGCTCCTCTCTCCTTTTCTCTCTCTCCTTCTGTATGAATTCATGTTCTATAAATGCACATTACTAACTCTACTTCTTCCCTCGGAGTCTTTGTGCTTTCTCGCCTCGCAGGTTTCCACGAATCGTGGTTGCATCTGGACCCTGGTCCTGCCTCCTGGTTCTTTCCGTGGAACTGCTGACGCACATTCTTTTCTATTTTATGTGAATTGAACGTGTTGTAACTCTGTTATGCTGTTCATTCTGTACACATGACATCTATTTTCGTACTCTGTCCATCCTGGGAGAGGATCCTCCTCTGCTGCTCTCCTGAAGGTTTCTTCCATTTTTCTCCCTGTTGAAAGGGTTTTTTGGGAGTTTTTCCTGAGTCGATGAGGTTCTGGGTCAGAGGATGTCAGTGTGTACAGATTGTAAAGCCCTCTGAGGAGAATTTGTAATTTGTGATATACAAAAATGAATTGAATTGAATTGAATGATAACTGTCTTTATTAGTATTAATACAGTGATGATAACTGTCTTTATTAGTATTAATACAGTGATGATAACTGTCTTTATTAGTATTAATACAGTGATGATAACTGTCTTTATTAGTATTAATACAGTGATGATAACTGTCTTTATTAGTATTAATACAGTGATGATAACTGTCTTTATTAGTATTAATACAGTGATGATAACTGTCTTTATTAGTATTAATACAGTGATGATAACTGTCTTTATTAGTATTAATACAGTGATGATAACTGTCTTTATTAGTATTAATACAGTGATGATAACTGTCTTTACTAATATTAGTATTATGATCCAGATGTGATCAGCTGATCCTCCGTCATCAGAAACAGACGTCGCTTCACGTGGCGCTTCAGATGAAAGGACGTCTCATTTCTCTGAACACATGTTTCCTCGTTTCCTCTCTCCTCGCATGGTTTCCTTGCGTCTCTCCATGCATCTCTGGTGGGAGGGACGAGGACGCAAGGAGAAGACACAAGTGAAGGAAACGAGGATGCAGCTAAGAGACTTGGGACGTTCCCCTGGATCCATTGTGGTCCAGGATCCAACCTGACTTGTTTGTCACGTGTTTGTTGTGCTACTAACGGCCTCCCTGTGCTGCACAACCACAACAGGTCCTGATCAGAATCCATCACAATGCATTCTGGGTAGATTTGTGTCCGACTTGATCCCGACTCGCTCCGACGTCATGACCGCGTGGTCAACGATGACCTCACGAGAGCGAGGCGGCCGCAGGTTTGAGAGCCAGGCGCCGACTTCATGACCCAATGCATGATGGGAAACGCCTGTCTCCACGTCAGAGAGCTGATTGGCTCTTAGATTTGACCACAAACACCACGTTGAGTAGAAAATCCTATTTTT
>JACSYO010000468.1:20000-42291 GCA_016806645.1 Ophiodon elongatus
AGTAACTTTTGTTTTTGGTGACACTAGGCAGCATTTAGAGTCAAACATTTAATAAATGCTTCATAACAGACTATAATGTCCTCATGAGCAGACATGAGGACATTTTAAATGTTTATTAATAAAGCGTATCCTCACATTCTGAAATATAATCAAATGAAGATGGTTCCCTCCAGACCCTCTTTGCCAATTTCTATGATTGGGCGTATTAATATTCTGAAGATGAATATTCTTCCTAAATTCCTGTACCTTTTTCAAACCATCCCACTTGCTCCGCCTTCTAACTTCTTTACTAAAATGAAACCGCTTTTTTGTAAATACATTTGGAACGATAGACGCTCAAGACGCGCATGACCCTGTTCTACTTACCACATGACAGAGGTGGGTTAAAACTCCCTCACCTCCAGGGATACTATTGGGCTGCCCAACTACGAGCAGCCTCATATTGGTTTGAACACCAGTCAACGCTGCACTGGATAAGGATGGAGGAAACCACAACTTCCAAAATCCCCTTCTATCTCCACCTTTATTCAGCAAACTTAGCCACTTTGAAGAAACACACTGCAAACCCCTTTGTTAAAAATACGCTGACAGTATGGCATGAGGTGTTCAGTTATCTCGGGGAAAACACTCCTCGACCCCAACACTCACCTCTTTGGGGGAACGGAAACTTTACGCCAGGTACTAACGACCCTGGTTTGAAGTTATGGGCAGACAGAGGTATCGGAAAGATTTCAGATTTGTATGATTGTGATACTCGTACTCTTTTAAGTTTTAATGAGATCAAGCAAAAGTTGAGCATAGCTACAAAACATCTTTTCAAGTATCTCCAGATAAGAAGCTTCATAACAAAGACACAGAACTCTGTAAATCTCCCCTCTCTAAATTCTTTAGAAAAGATAGCTTTAAATATTATGGATCAGCTGGACTGATCTCAAAGTTTTATCAGACTATCATAGCTGCAGCAAAAGAATCCTCAGATGACAAAAGGCTAGCATGGTGTTCAGACCTAAATGAAGAAATCACTGCAGAAGAGTGGCAGGACATATGTCTACAGTGTCAAGTCCAAACAATAAAGTCTAGGTTCAAGCTTCTCCAGTATAAATGTGTGATGAGAACATACATTACTCCAGAGTTATGCATCGCATTTACCCCGATACACCGGATGCTTGTGTTAAATGTGCTCTACAGAAAGGTAGCTTGTCTCATTGCCTCTGGGAATGCACCCTCATTCAAGATGTCTGCAAAGACATTATTACAATTGTATCTATTTGTATCAACGAACAACTTCCATTATGTCCAAAACTCTGTCTTTTTGGGTGTTTCCCAGCAAACTGTACACTTAACAACAGCAAAAAGGAGACGGTCATATTTGGTCTTCTTGAAGCTAAACATAAAACTGCAATGGCTTGGAAATGTGTTCTCAGGCCGAGAAAGGACATTGGATGGAAGGACTGCTCCGGTGCCTTGCCCTGGAGAAACGTACATATGGAGTTAAAGGGAAATACAACACCTTTGCAAACATTTGGGATCATTGATGGAGTTTCTGGAGGGGGAAGATTTAGTTGGAACCCTGTAGTCTACCGTTTCCCCTTTTTCTTTGTTTCCCTTTTTCTTTCTTCTCTCACTGGTCACATTAGGGAATGTGGGAGCATTCAATGTGTGGGGTATGATATGTATCTATCTGTGCATGGACATATCTGTCCCCCTCGACTGTCATTTCTATTTTAGTTTCTGCTGAGAAACAGTCAGTAACAACAACAACAACACATGCCACTGATATCTCTGTTGGAAATATCTCCAAGAGCCTTTATGGACTTTTTCATGTGCCTTGTTCTGTCTTGTGTTTGTGTGTTGTGGAAAAGACAAGAACAACATTTGTCACGAAAAAACAACACAACTTAAACACACAACTTAAACACACAACTCAGACACACAACTTAAACACACAACTTAAACACACAACTTAAACACACAACTTAAACACACAACTCAGACACACAACTTAAACACACAACTCAGACACACAACTTAAACACACAACTTAAACACGCTTAGACACACACACACACACACACACACACACACACCTCAAACAAAAAGAGGGGTACTGGTCTACCAAGGGGTACTGGTCTACTCAGGGGTACTACCTCTGTAGACCTCAGTGTAGTCCTGGTCCTCTATAGACCTCAGTCTAGTCCTGGTCCTCTATAGACCTCAGTTTAGTCCTGGTCCTCTATAGACCTCAGTGTAGTCCTGGTCCTCTATAGACCTCAGTGTAGTCCTGGTCCTCTGTAGACCTCCATCACTAACCAGACCACCAGAGAGAAGATGGTCTGGTTCTAGAGAGTTCTTCTTAAAGCTCCTCATTGGAGCCACCGGGTCGGATTCTGGTGAAACCAGATGACATCATGCAGGTTCACCAGAACCTCCTTCAGACCAGACTCCAGTAGAGATCAGTCCACCGTGGACAGACCCAGATCCAGCAGAGACTAGTCCACCATGGACAGACCCAGATCCAGGACGTGTTACTGGACCCGCTGGAGGGAAGGGGGGCACGGGAGAACCTCTTTAGTCCACAGGGGGCGCCAGAACCACCACCTGGTGCTCAGAGACACTACCTCTTTAGTCCACAGGGGGCGCCAGAACCACCACCTGGTGCTCAGAGACACTACCTCTTTAGTCCACAGGGGGCGCCAGAACCACCACCTGGTGCTCAGAGACACTACCTCTTTAGTCCACAGGGGGCGCCAGAACCACCACCTGGTGCTCAGAGACACTACCTCTTTAGTCCACAGGGGGCGCCAGAACCACCACCTGGTGCTCAGAGACACTACCTCTTTAGTCCACAGGGGGCGCCAGAACCACCACCTGGTGCTCAGAGACACTACCTCTTTAGTCCACAGGGGGCGCCAGAACCACCAGAGTTAAAGTTCTCGTAGAGACTTTAAATACAACAGAGCACTAAAGTACAAAGACAAAACTACGATGAACAAGATGTGAAGACAGATTGAAAACATAAATCAGATATATGAGAAACAAATGAACAGGAAAGAGAATATTAAAGTTCCATAAAACTAACTCATGCTGAGCGTTCTGATGTCTAACGAGATGAATCTTTACTTTTCTCTAAACTCAGTTTAGTATCAGCTGGTATCAAGTGTATTAAACAAAGAGACGTTTTATGAACAGACATAAAAACTCAGGATGGAACTGCATGTAGAGATCACGGCTCCATTTGAGATTCATTTCATATCAACTTTATTGTTACAGGAGGAAAAAAGCCTTGAACATAAAATACATAAAGATACAAAAACATTGATGATAAAAAACTACGTGAGCATTTAATAGTCTGATGGCATGTTAGTGAATCATTTCTCTGACATTAAAACTAAAGTGACTCCAGCTCCATCATGTGGAACCAGAATATGAACGTTGGTGATAACGACTGATTCAACATTGATTTCTGAGGGAAAAAGCTCCTCAGTGACTTTGTGTCTGAGTTCAGACATGAAACGTGACGACTAGCAGGGTCTCACATGAAACTGTAATAAACTAAAGAACAAGCAGAGACTCAGCTTATTATTCTCCTGCTTACATGATGAATATTAACTGTAAATATTAATCTGTCTGTCAGTTGAGGAACTAAAGTGAAGCCTTGATTGGATTCAGGTTCAGGTTCTATCTTCTCTTTCTGTTTGTTACAAGCTAATATGTTTCTGTTATAACATGAGGAAAGGCTGGTGCTGCTGGTAATAAGGTAACTTTATACATGTGATATCAACTCCCACTGTTATTGAGAAATATGAGTCAATGAAGAGCAGAACTCCATCGATCCACAGGGAGGAGCTGCAGCAGGAAGCAAAGCAGGAACATTTAAACGTGTTCATCTCCTGTGATGATGTCATGAACACAACTCATCTGTAGAGACACTTTAGGGTCAGAACACATGAAGGAACCAGAGGACTAAACTAAATCCAGGTCCTGGTGGAGTCCAGATCCACTGAGGATCCTCTGATCAGGTCCAGAGGAACTCAGAGATGATGGTGGACTCACTCTGAGGTCACTTCCATCTGAGGAGAGAAGAAGAAGAGATGGATCAGGGTCTCCAGAGACTCCCTTCATCAGCTGTCAGTCAGTGATGCAGCTCATCCAGTAGAAAGAGCAGCAGGGACTTCAGTCCTTTCAGCTCTCATCTTAACGTATTGGAGTGAACACACTGAGCTCCAAGCTCTCACACCTGCAGACACTTTGGACATCAGGTCTGTTCACTCTGCAGCTTTCACTCAAGTACACAGTGGACACAAAGAGCTGAGGGCCCTGAACGCATCATGACTGCAGACACAGAGAGGTGTTCACTGCTCACTGTAATGATGGAGTCACTGCTGTTAGGGCTCAGAGCTGAGAAAAACCACAGTCTCAGTGACATGTGAATGTCTCATCTCCTTAGAAAGATTCCACTGAGAGAGAGAACAGATCAGATCAGATAGATGAATGAGGACCTCTGTCTCTGGACATGTTGAGATGCTGTCAGCTGGGAAACAGCGCTATTTCCTGCACACTTGAACGCAACAACAACAGTCGTCTTCACATCAACTCAAACACGTGATCACAACAAGCTTCTGGCTCATCTGATTGGCTGACTTTCTGTCCAATCCTGAAGCCTGTCAGCGTTCTCCTCTCACAGCTTCACTGAGAAGGTTGGAGGTTTACAGGAAATACTGGATCTGTGTTTAGTTCAGTACTGCTGGAACCAGCATGGACCCACTCCAACCCTCTACTGTGATCTCACAGTGTGACATCCTGCAAACACACAAAACAACACAGAGTTTCTTACATCGATACACAATGAATAATTATTTCATCATCAACATGAGTGGCTTTCATTTTGGTTTCATCTCCTTCAGTAAACAGACATTTTGTTAAAACCATGTCACTGTAAACACATTTAAAATCATGATGCCAGTGAAATGAGTTCTTCCAGTGCAGTAGATTGCTGTAACAAACTAAAAGCAGGACTTAAACCGTCCTGGTTCCTGAAAGCAGGAGGGCCAAAGGATGTTCATGTTGGTGGGACAAGACATCCAACACTTTGATCCCCAGCAGGATAGTGGCCAGTTCACCATTCACTTTACACCATTATTTCCAAATGCATATGAGCAGAGACACTAGTAGACATTGTTCTCCACAGGAACATTCTGGTAACACCACCATGAACTTGTATGCAGTAGATCACTTCAGAGCACTTCAGACTTCAGAGCTGAGAGCAGAGAAGAACAGCTGACCTCTGACAAACTGCAGGAACTCAATCTGCATCAAGAAGAAATGATGAAGAGAAACAATCTGTTCATAATCCAATCAGATGTGTTCAGCTTTTAAATGTGGAACTCAACTTCACAAGGGTTTCCTGCAGCGTGGTAGCAGACGTGTAGAAGCAGCTTACGGCAGGAGAATTCATGACTTGTTTCAGATATAATATTAACGTTTAGGACAAACTCATCACAGAGCAAATGTTCAGATGAACCTGGAGCACAACAGGTTGCTAAAAGATGTGAACTGGATGATGCTTTCTACAACTTTTAGACATCTGCTACTAAATGGATTGATCAGTATTGATCCACATTCTTCAGAGCAGATCAGGAAATATAAAAAAGTTATAAAAATACCAAATGCTCTGGAAAAAAGTCCGTATCAAAATGATTATGCTCTTAAATTACTTTAATAGTTATTTGATTCAAATTAATAAAGATTTGGTTCTTTACGTGTGATTAAATGACCTTTTTCTTTGTTAATGATGAACATTGAGTCACTCAAGTATAGTATATATATATAATATTCATCAAGTATAGTATATATATAATATTCATCAAGTATAGTATATATATAATATTCATCAAGTATAGTATATATATAATATTCATCAAGTATAGTATATATATATATAATATTCATCAAGTATAGTATATATATAATATTCATCAAGTATAGTATATATATAATATTCATCAAGTATAGTATATATATATAATATTCATCAAGTATAGTATATATATAATATTCATCAAGTATAGTATATATATAATATTCATCAAGTATAGTATATATATATATAATATTCATCAAGTATAGTATATATATAATATTCATCAAGTATAGTATATATATAATATTCATCAAGTATAGTATATATATAATATTCATCAAGTATAGTATATATATAATATTCATCAAGTATAGTATATATATATAATAATATTCATCAAGTATAGTATATATATAATATAAGAATAGTATATATATATAATATTCATCAAGTATAGTACATATATATAATATTCATCAAGTATAGTATATATATAATATTCATCAAGTATAGTATATATATATATATATATATGTGTATATATAATATTCATCAAGTATAGTATATATATATATATAATATTCATCAAGTATAGTATATATATATATATATAATATTCATCAAGTATAGTATATATATATATCTATATCTATATCTATATCTATATATATATATATATATATATATATATATATAGATATATCTATATATAGATATATCTATATATCTATATATATATATAGATATATATATAGATATATATCTATATATCTATATATATATAGGCCTGTTCAGTAATCCATCCAACAGCAGCATGAAGCCAGACAAGTTGTACATCTCATGATTGTAGAGGATGACATGCAGACAACGAGGCAGCTGATGTGAAGTGGAACATATCACCAGAAAATGTAACACTTTATGGATCAATACGTAGATAAATCAAATAGTTATTGATTAAACATGAAGGTGCTACACTAGCAGCAGACAGTGAACCCACGACCTCAGAGTCTCCAGTCTACAGTGAGGACTCTCCAGTCCAGCAGACAGCAGCTTCACTCCTGAATCCTGCAGCTCGTTTACACTCAGATCCAGTTCTCTCAGACTGGAGGGGTTGGACTTCAGAGCTGAGGCCAAAGAAGAACAGCTGATCTCTGACAACCTGCAGAACATCAACCTGAATAAAGAATAAAAGATGAAACGTTAATCGTTCCTTCTTGAAATCCTTCAGTGGTTAATAATCTGTTCAGAGCTGAAGAAGGTTCAGAATGTAGAAGTTTAGAAAAAGGAAACTCCAAACACCTGAAGTCAACAGGATGCAGGTTAAAAAGTGTAAAATACAAAGAGTGAAAAAGAGCTCATTAATATTAAAGACAACGTGCTGCTGCTTCAATACAGACGGAGTGACTCCACCTCTTAAACTCCACCAGCGGCTCCATCCATACAAACTCATGTTGTGAACACAAACAAATAAAAACACACAAACTGATTGAAGACTCGACTCAAGATCCAAAGTTTGAAAGACGTTAAATATGTGGAGATGAATTTAGAGGAAAGGTGAACAGAAGACATTCAGAATGTTTCTTAGAGGAACAGTGGAGTCATGAACTCAAAGCCTCTTCAGGTGAAACTCTTCAGTCAGTAGAAACATCTTATAGATTCATCATGTTGGATCTTTCTTATTGTCTGACAGCTGAAATACAGATTCTGTAGACATTGATGTTAGGTCACGGCCGTGCCTCCAGTTGATCCTTGTGATCCTCGTGTCTTCTCTTTGTCTCCTGTCTCCTGTCCTCACCTGTCTGTCTCTCTGAGTGTCTCCCTGATTGCTGTCCTGCCTCCTCAGCTGCTCCAAGCCACACAGCTGCAGTCCATCAGCTCCTCCTCTCTGCAGTCCGTCTCCAGCTTCTTCCTGCTCTCGTCTCCAGATCCTTGACTCAGTGATAGTGGAACTTTCTGGTCTTGTGTTTGTTGTGATTGTCTTCTATGGGGCTTCTCTGAGCCACAGGATCAGTGTCCAGGCTCTCGTCCCTCGCTCTGCCTGGTGTCACCAGTCACCAGCTCCCCTCTACCTCTGCCTCCACCAGCCGGATTCTCCCCCCACATCCATCTTCATTCTCTGCAACCAGTCAGTGAAGCTTCCTTTCTCCTTCCCCGCTCTGAGTCCGAGTCCTGCATCTGGTCCCTGGTGATCGCTCCTATTCGTTGTTACCGGCCGTGACGGAGACGCCGGCGTTGTGTTCGCCTTGTGAGTCTGTGTCGCCATGGCAACATGTGGTCCTGGAGACAGCGGCTGCAGCAGGAAGCAGCACAGAGGAGGGTTGAGGACTTCAGCAGGTGTTGATGCTTCTGTCTGTCTGGGGACACATTGTGTCTCTGTGATAGAGTCTCCACCGTGTGAGATGCACTCACAACTTCACAGGTGAGGAGTCCAGATCCAAGTCCCAGCAAGGAGACCAGAAGTAGGAGGGAGGGGGTAGGGAAGGGCTCATTGCCCCACTTTAAGCCCCTGATGGGATTTAGCTTCAGGACTGGTGTGATCCCATCACGAGATGCTCTCTAGTTCTCATGTTTTTATTATTATGCTTTATTAAAAACAACCTGATGGGGAATAAAAGATGAGAACCAGGTGCTGAAGAGGTTCAGAGTGAATCCTCCAGTGTCGTGTTCTTCTTGTTAGATTCAGGTTTTAAATGTGGAGCTCAACACTGCTCTGCCACAGTCGATGGACTAAACCACGTCACGTAGTGGCTTTTATCTCAGGAAGCTTCCTCACTGAGGGAACTGACCCAGAAGTATTGAGGAGCAGTCATGATAAGAGCTGGTCCACTTCTCTAAAGGCTAAGGAAAGGTGCTTCACTGCTTCCTTTCTCCTCTCCTTTAGCATAGGGAACACTGGACCTTCCTTCATCAAAGGAAAGGAGACGATGAGGTCACTCAATAACGACACAAACTTTCAGCAGCAGCGTTTAAAGCGACGCAGCGTTGGGTCGTCAATAACATCCACGTCACTGTTTCACTGTTCACTGTTGACACATTGAACACTTCCTTCTGAGGAGAGCTGATTCTGTGTTGGACAGGAATCCTCACTTCAGCTGAGCAGCACGGAGTTTGTCACTGAACTCTTTTCTGTGTTATAAATAAAGTTGTGTTCAAAACAAACATCTGTAGTCTAGTGTGAGTGCTGTGGGATTCTCTGAGCAACACGTCCACTTTTCCTAAGTCCTTATGAACTCTCCTTCACACCTTTCCTTGACCTCATGACGTTTTCCATCGAGGTCAAGGAGAAGTGGTTAGGAAAGGACATAGGACGTCACCTTGTGGACTATTCCACCGCAGCCTCAGTGAGGATCAGAAGAATATCAGCCTGATGTCTGCAGTTTAGTGTCAACACAACTTTCACATCATATTAATCTCACACTGAAGTAAAGAATGGTGTCTGACCTCAGAGTCTCCAGTCTACAGTGAGGACTCTCCAGTCCAGCAGACAGCAGCTTCACTCCTGAATCCTGCAGCTTGTTGTAACTCAGATCCAGTTCTCTCAGACTGGAGGGGTTGGACTTCAGAGCTGAGGCCAGAGAAGAACAGCTGATCTCTGTGATCTCACAGCCTGACATCCTGCAAACACACAAAACAACACAGAGTTTCTTACATCGATACACAATGAATAATTATTTCATCATCAACATGAGTGGCTTTCATTTTGGTTTCATCTCCTTCAGTAAACAGACATTTTGTTAAAACCATGTCACTGTAAACACATTTAAAATCATGATGCCAGTGAAATGAGTTCTTCCAGTGCAGTAGATTGCTGTAACAAACTAAAAGCAGGACTTAAACCGTCCTGGTTCCTGAAAGCAGGAGGGCCAAAGGATGTTCATGTTGGTGGGACAAGACATCCAACACTTTGATCCCCAGCAGGATAGTGGCCAGTTCACCATTCACTTTACACCATTATTTCCAAATGCATATGAGCAGAGACACTAGTAGACATTGTTCTCCACAGGAACATTCTGGTAACACCACCATGAACTTGTATGCAGTAGATCACTTCAGAGCACTTCAGACTTCAGAGCTGAGAGCAGAGAAGAACAGCTGACCTCTGACAAACTGCAGGAACTCAATCTGCATCAAGAAGAAATGATGAAGAGAAACAATCTGTTCATAATCCAATCAGATGTGTTCAGCTTTTAAATGTGGAACTCAACTTCACAAGGGTTTCCTGCAGCGTGGTAGCAGACGTGTAGAAGCAGCTTACGGCAGGAGAATTCATGACTTGTTTCAGATATAATATTAACGTTTAGGACAAACTCATCACAGAGCAAATGTTCAGATGAACCTGGAGCACAACAGGTTGCTAAAAGATGTGAACTGGATGATGCTTTCTACAACTTTTAGACATCTGCTACTAAATGGATTGATCAGTATTGATCCACATTCTTCAGAGCAGATCAGGAAATATAAAAAAGTTATAAAAATACCAAATGCTCTGGAAAAAAGTCTGTATCAAAATGATTATGCTCTTAAATTACTTTAATAGTTATTTGATTCAAATTAATAAAGATTTGGTTCTTTACGTGTGATTAAATGACCTTTTTCTTTGTTAATGATGAACATTGAGTCACTCAAGTATAGTATATATATATAATATTCATCAAGTATAGTATATATATAATATTCATCAAGTATAGTATATATATATAATATTCATCAAGTATAGTATATATATAATATTCATCAAGTATAGTATATATATATATAATATTCATCAAGTATAGTACATATATAATATTCATCAAGTATAGTATATACATATAATATTCATCAAGTATAGTATATATATAATATTCATCAAGTATAGTATATATATATAATATTCATCAAGTATAGTATATATATAATATTCATCAAGTATAGTACATATATATATATAAAATATTCATCAAGTATAGTATATATATATATAATATTGATCAAGTATAGTATATATATAATATTGATCAAGTATAGTATATATATATAATATTCATCAAGTATAGTACATATATAATATTCATCAAGTATAGTATATATATATATATAATATTCGTCAAGTATAGTATATATATATAATATTCATCAAGTATAGTACATATATAATATTCATCAAGTATAGTATATATATAATATTCATCAAGTATAGTATATATAGTATACTCATCAATACTCTGAGGTCTTTTTGTGTCTCTTTATAGTTGTTTTGTGTATCTTTGCGTGACATTTTGTAAGTGAAGGACAAGGGTCTGAGACACTGTGGCCCCTGGGCCTGAGACACTGTGGCCCCTGGGCCTGAGACACTGTGGCCCCTGAGTCTGAGACTCTGTGGCCCCTGAGTCTGAGACTCTGTGGCCCCTGGGCCTGAGACACTGTGGCCCCTGAGTCTGAGACTCTGTGGCCCCTGGGCCTGAGACACTGTGGCCCCTGGGTCTGAGACACTGTGGCCCCTGGGCCTGAGACACTGTGGCCCCTGGGTCTGAGACACTGTGGCCCCTGGGTCTGTGCCCGGTAGGCCTGTTCAGTAATCCATCCAACAGCAGCATGAAGCCAGACAAGTTGTACATCTCATGATTGTAGAGGATGACATGCAGACAACGAGGCAGCTGATGTGAAGTGGAACATATCACCAGAAAATGTAACACTTTATGGATCAATACGTAGATAAATCAAATAGTTATTGATTAAACATGAAGGTGCTACACTAGCAGCAGACAGTGAACCCACCTCAGAGTCTCCAGTCTACAATGTGGACTCTCCAGTCCAGCAGACAGCAGCTTCACTCCTGAATCCTGCAGCTTGTTGTCACTCAGATCCAGATCTCTCAGACTGGAGGGGTTGGACTTCAGAGCTGAGGCCAGAGAAGAACAGCTGATCTCTGACAACCTGCAGCTCCTCAACCTGAATAAAGAATTAAATATGAAGATTATAATCCATTCATAACCCAATCAGATGTGTTGAGGTTTAAATGTGTAGCTCAACATGACTATGTCCTCATCAATGAGCTTTTCTCTTTGTCATTGTGTTCTTGTGGATCATCATCATGTCAGCCTTCTACAGACATCATCCACATGTCAGCACAACATTCATACACCTATTGATGTCCACACAGATGAAGACCATGCTGCTGGTCTCATCAGGTCTGGAACTAGAGGATCAGTATCAGATCAGACATGTTGGACTCCTTTATTCCATGAGCTTCTTCTTTGTGTCTCTGCTAGCTTAGTAGCTTCATGTCTTTAACAGCAGAGGTCCACATGTGTTCAGGTGTGTCTTCAACAACAGCCACATGTCATCTGTCCATTACAAGAGTTATTGGTGGCAGTAATCATTCCTCCTGTCATACTGAGTGTGAAGTGGTCCCTTCAGAACACAACTACACTGGAAGAAATCACTTCACAAGTTCAGCTGAAACTAATATGAAGCTTCAGCAGTCGGAGTCAGACCAACCAAAGTTACAGACTATTGAGGAGCAGATTCCCTCTTTGAGTTCCTCTTCCTCCACTGCAGCTCAACAAGGAGACACTGGATGCTGCTGTCTGCTGGGGAGGAAGGTAGTACACGGTACACGGCGTATAGTACACGGGACACGGCGTATAGTACACGGGACACGGCGTATAGTACACGGGACACGGCGTATAGTACACGGGACACGGTGTGTAGTACACGGGACACGGTATATAGTACACAGTACACAGTGCTCTTCAGTAGGATGAAGCTGAACTGGTTTATTTCGCAGTATGCTTCATCAGACTTTAGCCTTTAAAGCAGCTCTTAAAGCACTGAACAGAAAACTAACTCATACCTCTGTTGTAATATTATTATATTATTATAAATACGATGGTGTTGATGCCCAGTGTCTGTTTACTTTATTAGATACTTCATGGTTTAGCTCCACAGCCCTTAAACAAGTGATTCTAACAGCTCATGTTGAAATCAGACATCAACGAGTGGAGACTGTAAATAGAAAACATCTCTGGACTAAATGTTCTCCAGCTGATGTTTCATCTCCAGCAACACAACAGTGGAAAGATTTCCCTCCAAATATTAGAGAGTGTTTACTTTCAGTCCGTTTACAGCTAATGTTCAAACATTTGTGCTGTGATCTTTAAACAAAGCATCCATCAACAGGGAAATAAAAGCCTCTTGTCTCTGAGACCGGTCTCTTGAGAGCTCCAGCCGAGGAACGCCCTGCTGACATCACTCTACTGCTCCAGTCAGCTGACAGTCGCTCTGTGAGCTGATTGGACGGCTGGCTAGCTGGCGGCTAGCAGGCGCTAGTTTGATGAAGCCAGTTTGTGGAGCTTCTCCACTTGAAAACCTTGATTTTTACCTTCAAATTATTGATTCAACATCAATGTAACTGTTAATATTTGAATCCACATTGTTGATTTCTCTCCTCAGAAGTCGTCATTAGTGAATTTAGTGATGAAATAGAACACAAAGACGTTTGTGGCCGCTGGTGTTGTGACCATAGACTGTGTCGTTCCAGCGCTTTGCATTGTGGGATACAGAAGGAGAGGTAGACTGGTCCCATACATACCGAAGATCTTTTCTGAATCAGTACAACATCCAGGTATTTCTGTAGACTGTAGATTGAGCTAGCACATGCTAGCACATGCTACATTTGGCTCAAATCAGTCCAAAGTGCTAGAATAGGAGGAGGCTTCAAATACAGCCACTGTCAAACACAACAGACTGACTTGATACATGTGAAGCCTCACATTAGTTCAGATCCACTTTACAAGTCTGTTCTCCACAGAACTAGACTGGATTTAGTCCTGGAACATCACAGACAGTCTGGACACATTACAGACACCAAGAACTCTTGAATGGACATTTGGACTCGTGAGTATTGTGTTGAGAAAGACCTGAACCAATATGAACCGGCCCTTTAAGAACAACAGCTGTTTGTGTTGCTACCTAAAGGTCTGTGGCTTCAGATAATGAGACACAACATGAAAACAGAACAACAGTTAGACCTGCTGTCAAGAAGAACTCAAGTGAAATAAGTTAGAACCTTCTACATCTCTACTTTGATGATGTCATTCATAAGCATCACTTGTTGAAGAGCCACTAGCACTATGACTGCTCTCAGCTGACATCTTGTTCTAGTCATTACAACAGAGACCTTTGTCTTCTCCAGCTTGTTTTCTAAAAGCCTGCTTTGTTGAGACCTTTGGGCCGGTGTTAGGCTGCTGGTTATTACTCTGAGCTCTGCTTTCATCTCACCACAGCAGCTGTGTGGGTTGTCTCTGTAGCAGCCTCATCAGCTTCTGATGGCATGAAGATCATCACAGTTCACAACTTCACCTTCATGGAGCTTTGCATTCAAGTCTTTTCTATCTGCTGTCATCAGATCTTCATCCTCCTCCTTCATCTCCCTCACACACTCTCCAGCCTCATCAGGACTGACATCACCTTCACTGACTGATGGACCACAATGTGAGTCTGGAAGCTAAAAACTCTGCTGTCAATCACTTCATTTCTCTACGTTCTGTTGCTCTAACAAATATTCTGCTTTTGTTTTCAGGGACATCCCGAAACCTTCCAGTCAGTGAACTGACCTCAGAGCCTCCAGTCGACAGTGTGGACTCTCCAGTCCAGCAGACAGCAGCTTCACTCCTGAATCCTGCAGGATGTTATGACTCAGGTCCAGTTCTCTCAGATGGGAGGGGTTGGACTTCAGAGCTGAGGCCACAACTTCATAGTGAGTCTCTGAGAGCCAACAGTCAGAAAGTCTGTAATGACACAAATATTACAAAACATTATTATGAAAGAGGACATTTAATATGTACTTCCTGCTTCCTGTGTTGATGAACATGAGCTCTTCACATCAGTGGTTCAGCTGATCTTATCTCACTGTGTTCCACATGAAACAAGAACTCATCACTGTCTCTCGTACCTGCAGACTTTTAATCTGTGTTTTTCTTGAATGGTGCAGATGAAGGGAGACAAAGTGTCGTTACATTGAGGCTTCCATAATGTCCAGTCTGTCAGTGTGATCTGATCCCAGGTCTGTCTCCACAAAGTTGGCATGAGGCCTTCTTCATGACTAAAACATTTGTCCAGCTATAGCTACCTGCTGCTGTCAGGTTCACCTCCATCAACGGGGAAATTCAGTGAAACACACTGCTGGATAATATTTCACCTGTTCATGATATAATATTAATATAATTAGATATTTTTATGACATTTTTTCGTAAACGTTCTTTACTGAGCATCTAAAAAATGCATTCAACACAATTAATGAACCAATGAGGCTGCATTATTTTCCCCTTAATTATGTTCAACGTGATATCAAAATATGTAATCAGGGTATCAGCATTAAAAACGTAACAATGTGTTTATAAAAGCTTTATAAAAGTCTGAATTCTACAATTGTGCTCAGTTCTGCTCTGAGTTTTCCATTCTAATAATAACTTTACTGCCTCATTAAATCCATGCTCCAATACAACAGGGATGGTTTTGTCAAAGCAGGAGATTAATATTAGTAAATTAAATCCTCCACTAAGTGAACTTCACTGATGTTTCTGACTGAGAGTAACCCGACCTGGGTGAGTTGTTCTGGGTAGATTTAGTGATTTGAGGGCTTCAGGAAAACAATGTTGATTTACTTTTTAGACTTTCTATAACTGGGAATGTTGGTTTTGTGAGAAGAAGAAGAAAAATGAGGAGAAGAAGAAGTAGAAGAAGAAGTAGAAGAAGGAGAAGAAGAAGTAGAAGAAGGAGAAGAAGAAGGAGAAGGAGGAGGACAAGGAGAAAAAGAATGAGAAGGAAAAGGAGGAGAAGAAGAAGGAGAAGAAGAAGTAGAAGAAGGAGAAGAAGAAGAAGGAGAAGGAGAAGAAGAAGAAGGAGAACAAGGAGGAGGAGAAGGAGAACAAGGAGGAGAAGGAGAACAAGGAGGAGGAGAAGAAGAAGGAGAAGGAGAAGAAGAAGTAGAAGAAGTAGAAGAAGGAGAAGAAGAAGGAGAAGAAGGAGAAGAAGGAGAAGAAGAAGAAGGAGAAGAAGAAGAAGAAGGAGAAGAAGGAGAAGAAGAAGGAGAAGAAGGAGAAGAAGGAGAAGAAGAAGGAGAAGAAGGAGAAGAAGAAGAAGAAGAAGAAGGAGAAGAAGGAGAAGAAGAAGAAAGAGAAGGAGAAGAAGAAGGAGAAGAAGAAGGAGAAGAAGAAGAAGAAGGAGAAGGAGAAGAAGGAGGAGAAGGAGAAGGAGAAGGAGAAAAAGAAGAACTCAAACATGTTTATTCAGTAAACTGTGAACTATTAATAATAAAACTATTAATATAACTCAGTAAACTTCCTGTATTCAAATGTTTACATCAAGTGAAGATTGTTGCCAAAGCATCAAAATACAGAATAATATTATTATGAATATAAATATTATTATTAACGTCTGTTGAAGGGGGAGCTTTTAATTCTAACATGATGCTGGATAGTTTAATGAATAATAATGCTTCATATTTTAATTATTATATATTTTGTAAATCAAATGAGAATCTTCAACATAACCAGTAATATTTCTCTGTCAGGTACATGTAGTACTACAAGTTTTCCTCTGAAGTAGAAGTACATCACATTTCGTCTGACCCTATAGGGTCTGGATCTTGGGAGACATACGAGGACTTCATGTGAACATAATAAGAATACTTCATATTACTCAGCTGGGTAAAGGTGTATTCTACTAAAGTGGAAATGTGAACTCCTTCATGGAGGCAACGGTTCAAAGAATCAACATCCTGCAGTTCACCTGAAAACATCTGGAATAGTTTGAGGAGGAAAGCAGCAACGTATGAAAACATGTGGGACTCTTTTCTGGCCTCAGTACTACCATCATTACAGCCCACTGGCTATGAAGTAGTATGAACATTGGTCCTCCTGTGCTCTTATTGTCTCCTACATGTTGTCTTATTAACTTTATTAACAGGCTTTAGGACCTCACATCTTACTTCATTGGATTCTATTGTTATTTGTGTGTTTAGTTTAGGGGAGGGGGGATGGTAGGGAAGAACATTTACATTAAAATCCTATTCATCTAAATGTATCTCAACAATCTAAAGGTAGAACCCTGAATTCAAGTTGGTTTGTTTTGTTTTCTGGTCCTGTTTTTAAGAAGGGGGTGTGGCCTGATACAGATCTGATTTGAACTCTTAAAATAATCAGGTATTACCTGTAAGTGTGATGATGTCAGACACATTGCAGAAGCTCCTCATGTAATAATAACTAAAGCACATGAAGTGATGACAGTAAAATACTGATCTATGTTGTGATCAAATGCTGCTGTGATAAAACCTCAAACACAACCTCTAAAGTCCTTCATGTGTTTTATCAGGTTTACATGTCGCCTCCATCACCCAGAGGAAGATGAGTAGAGGAAGAATTAGATCAATATCAAACACAACAATCAGGAGAAATAAATAGAAGAACTGTTCATTAAACAGTGAAAACAACCAACTGAAACATCAACATGTTTTCACTCACAGCTTTTGAAACAACAAGAACATCTGTGACTGAATACAACTGACTTAGAACTTTGTATCAAACAACTGGAACACTATTTAAGAATTATATCAATTTCATAGTTTCTATATTTGAAGAACTAAACTACTGATCTACACTGATTCATGAAGTTAATCACATCTGGACTCACCGAGCCTTTCTGCAGTTCCTCACAGCTGGAATCAGTCTCCGTCGTCCCTCAGATGATGCGTTGTACTTCTCCAGGTCCAACTCCTCCAGAACCTCCTCTGACATCTGCAGCATGTAGCACAGAGCTGAGCAGTGGATCTCTGAGAGAATCTCTTCTGATCTGTTCTCTGACTTCATGAACTCCTGGATCTCCTGATGTACTGAGAGCTCCTTCATCTCCATCAGACAGTGGAAGATGTTGATGCTTCTGTCAGGAGAGATATTATAACTGTTAATCTCCTTCAGGTTGTTGATGGCTCTCTGGATGGTTTCTGGACTGTTGTCTGTCTGACCCAGCAGGCCTCCTAAGAGTCTCTGGTTGGACTCCAGAGAGAGGCCATGAAGGAAGCGGACAAACAGGTCCAGGTGGCCATTTGTACTTTGGAGGGATTTCTCCATGGCTCTCTTCAGGAAGTCCTCCAGAGATGGATCAGTGTCCCATTCACAAGGAAGACTGTTATTGTCCTCATCATCCAGAGATGAATGATTGTAGTCTTCTACCATGACGTCCTCCAGAGATGAGCCAAAAAACGTCTTGAATAAAGACTTTGGGTTTGAGTCTCTGTGCTTGTAGTCTCCTCCCATGAAGTCCTTCAGTACCTCTGTCTTCCTGTGTGTGAAACAGTGGAACATGTAGACGGCAGCCAGAAACTCTTGAACACTCAGATGAACAAAGCAGTAGACTGTTTTCTGGAAGATCACACTCTCTCTTCTGAAGATCTCTGTACAAACTCCTGAGAACACCGAGGCCTCTGTGACATCAAGACCACACTGCTCCAGGTCTTCTTGGTAGAACATGATGTTTCCTTTCTCCAGATGTTCAAACGCCAGCCTCCCCAGCTTCAGAAGAACTTCCCCGTCAGCCTCCGTCAGCTCCTGAGGACTCGTCTCATGTCCCTCATGGTACTTCTGCTTCTTCCTCTTTGTCTGGACCAGCAGGAAGTGTGAGTACATGTCGGTCAGGGTCTTGGGCAGCTCTCCTCTCTGGTCTGTGGTCCACATGTGGTCCAGAACTGTAGCAGTGATCCAGCAGAAGACTGGGATCAGACACATGATGTGGAGGCTCCTGGATGTCTTGATGTGTGAGATGATGGTGCTGGACAGCTCTTCATCACTGAATCTCCTCCTGAAGTACTCGTCCTTCTGGGGGTCGGTGAAGCCTCGTACTTCTGTTAGCCTGTCAACACGTGTAGGAGGGATCTGATTGGCTGCTGCAGGTCTGGAAGTTATCCAGACGAGAGCCGAGGGAAGCAGCTTCCCCTCGATGAGGTTGGTCAGCAGCACGTTGACCGATGCCTTCTGTGTGACATCACACACGACCTCATTGTTGATGAAATCCAAAGAAAGTCTGCTTTCATCCAGACCATCAAAGATGAAGAGAACTTTCCAGACAGAGAGCTTCTCTGCTGGGACCTTCTGTAATGTTGGATGGAAAACATGGAGCAGCTTGAGAAGACTGTACTGCTCATCTTTGATCAAGTTCAGCTCCCTGAACGAAAGCACAACCACCAGACCGACATCTTGGTTCTCCAAACCCTCGGCCCAGTCCAGAGTGAACTTCTGCACCGAGAAGGTTTTTCCAACGCCAGCGACGCCGTTGGTCAGAACGACTCTGATGCGTCTCCGCTGGTCAGCTGAGGCTTTAAAGATGTCGTGGCACTTGATGGGAGTGTCGTGGAGGGTCTTCTTCTTGGAGGCTGACTCCAGCTGCCTCACCTCATGTTGGGTATTAACCTCTTCACTCTGTCCCTCTGTGATGTAGAGCTCAGTGTAGATCCTGTTGAGGAGGGTTCCACTTCCTGTTTCACTTCCTTCAGTCACACGTTCACATCTCTCCTTCAGACTGATCTTATGTTCATCTAAAACCTCCTGCAGACCACCATCTGCTGGACCAGAGGAACAAGAGAGAACCATGAAGAAGATATGATATTGATTTGACTAAAACAATCAGTAAACAATCAAATCAGGCTGATATCTGAACGTACAAACGAGGACTCGCGAGTGAAAGTAACTTTCAGTTTGATTCAGCTAGAAGCTACAAAAGTAGTGAGATGTGAACACAGAGAGCTTTCTCTCTGGTCACCAGCACAGACACGTGTTGATCCAGTCAGTGTAGCTACAGACGTGGTTTTGGTTTGAGGGAGGAGACCGTCTCCGTCATGGTCCTGTTGACCGTGCTACCAAACAGAGCCACAACAGCTCAGCTGGGTTTTTCCTGCTGTGAGGCTGCAGTGGAAATGCATGTATTCATGGCCTGGATCAACGCAGCACTGAGCCCAGCAAGAGACCAAGTAAAGAAACATGAAGACTTTAGCTGAGTGCAGACAGTGTTTTGTTAGACGAGGCAGTGAAGTGAGACGACTCTGTGACCATCTACAGTAACCGATGTTGATTCTAGATATTATATCACAACAGTTTTCACATGTTTCATGTGCTGTGACTGACTAGATAATTAGCGCTCTACTGTAGCCTGAAAAGTGATGTCAGCGGTGCACTTTTCCTCAGAGGATGTTTGTTTGGTGGCTTGTTCAACGAGTGGATCTGCAGGACAAGACGTGTGTTTGTAGGTTACAGAAGGAGACTTCAGCAGGAAAGATAATGTGGGCTGTTGTTGTGTCTCTGGCTGCTGTCTGGCTGTTAGTCAGTGGGACTGTCTGTCTATGAGAGAAGAGTGATGGTACTGCTTCACACACTTTAATACTTCTCCAGCTATGCACACGGAGAACTAACAGCATTCTGATTGGTTCGTCAAAGACGGGGCGCTATCATGAAACCAAAACATAATCTACATTTATTTATTTTGGGTTCAGATTTCCTCTCAAAGAAGAAGAGTGATGCAGAGCAGAACTGTCTCCTGGAGCAGATCCTAAATGTCTTCTGTGAGACACAACAAGTGTCCCTGTATGAAAACAACACGTCCTGTTTCAGGACATGAAGACATCAGCAGAGGAATGGACCGTCTTACTTTGTACAGTGCTGGTCTCACTGGCTGTCTGAGGTCCAGCTCCGGTTCTGGTTCTGGATCTGGACATCAGCTCCTCCTCAGGAACAGGACTCCTCTTCTTCTCTCTGTGGAGACATTTCTTTATTACTAAAATGATTTGTTGGTTGTTGATGGAAATCTCCAGATTTGGACCAAAGTGTGTAGAAGCTCAGAAGTTCAGAGATCAGTTAAAGTTACTTTTCTGTTTGAATTCAGAGTTCAGTCTGGAATGAAAATCTTCTTTTATTTCAACTCTCCTGCTTTCATAAACTAATGAGCTGCTTTTCTTATTAAACATTTAGTGATCTGTCTGTAGTTTGTCTAGAACAAAGTCAACACTTCCTGCAGCTCCTTCACAGTAAAAGTCCTCCATTAAAGAGAGCTTGAGTTAGTTGGGTTTGAACTGATGTTAGAAGTGGTGTAAATACTGTGGTGGACCAGCAGTCTGAGGACACTTTGTCTCGTCTGAATCAGAGTGAAAGCTGAGGGGCGTGCACGAAGGAGCAGGACTGGTAATGTACTTGTATGAGTATTTCTTTATAGGTTGTATACGTGGCCTTACACTGATCAATCATAAGGTCGTTTCCTGAACAGATTTCATGATCAGCAGGTAGTTTGTTTTAGTAGTTCAGCTTTTTAAATCATGCTAAAATCACAAATCTGCTGTCGTGGCAGCTTGTTAAAAACACTTGTTGCAGGATGAAAAGGGTTCTGACTCGTGTAGACCACCATGTCAAACTTCAACATGCACTTCAGCAGGCTAAACTCTCCTTGATCAGCCATCCAATGAGGAGGCTCGTAGTGTGTGGAACCTAGTTTATTCCACGAAAACTAAAATAAAACCATATGCAACGATGGACTATCAAAACCTGAGCTGCTGAAAGTAACAGTGTGGTGGCGGGGGCGTGGTTGGGCTCAGCTGCAGAGGGGAGTGGGGGAGTGGCTCAGGGAACGGTGCCAGAAGGGGCCTAATTGGCCTCAGCTGTGACTAATTGTGTCTCTCCCCCACATAAACGGCAGTAGGGACGAAGGGGCGAGAGAAGCCGGAGTCACAGTCTGCAAGACCGCCAGAGAGTCGGAGACACAGACAGTCGGGTGAAGACCACAAGCTCACGGACGAGGCAGCGTGGAGAGTTGATACTAAATAAAAACATTGAGAACCGCAACACCAAGTGTGCTGGTGTCATTGTGTGAGGGGAGACTCACGGGGGCAACGGGAGCACGTTACAAACAGGAATACAGTCACAACCTGTGGTCAGAAAAACAGTTGCTCCACATCCTGCTCCATCGAGTCTTAACGGGGCAAAACACGCATCAATGCACACACACCAAAAGGTCATATGCCTCAAAGCACATCCTGCTACATGACCAATGACCTTCATTCTAATGGATATTAAACATTTTAGATGGCATAAAGCATGTAAAAGTGGTGTCTCAGGATCAGGTCCAAGCGTGTCATTCCCTTTTCTGTCACTAGGGATGGACTGGGACGTTTAGAAGTGTGTATTAGTCCTCTTAGATTACATGACAGCTTTCTAGCTGACTGACAGCTGTCACTGATACGAAGAGGAAGATGATACAAAATGTGTCACAAAAAGATCGTCTCATTTTAGTTGGCAAATAAACTTTAGTAAACACAAATCATCAGAAAATATTGTCAGTAACTGAAAATGAGTCATAAACTAGTTAGTAGAAGTTCTCTTACTTTGAGTCTGAGGGTCCAGGTTCATTACTGAA